>JARQZK010005063.1:1090000-1225000 GCA_030704885.1 Cynegetis impunctata
TACACTGTATTCCGGTCTAATTTGATGAAAGGCTGAATAAAGGGATATGGAGAAAACACTAGTAAATCAGCCTTAGATTTTCTCAGGATCTGTCAAGGATTAACGGAGTATTAAGTAAGCCATGTATATTTTGAAAATTAAACGAAGTTAAAACACTGCACGAACAATATAATATTACAATGGGATCACACGATCAGCTTCAGTAAAACTAATATAATGAACGATCAAAACGTATTATTAACAAGTCAAATCAGCTTAGTCGTATTGCAAGTTCTCTGAGGCACTGGCAATGCCTATCTGACATGGCAGTTGCATACACTATGTTTTCTTCAATACATTAGTGGCATTTCATGAATTTTGATAGAGGTTCGTTTTCGAGCCAACAAACGCAACTATTGAATATCGATCGAAACATGACAAAACTTAAATGATGCGAAGACGTCCACGTATATTGAATAAATCTGAATGATACATCTCATTTGGGTACTTATTAATATTTATATATACCTACTTCAATAACCATAAGTAACCAAATATATCTTATTATAACAAATAATAAATAAGCATCAAATGGAAAGTATTGGATATCAATTATTTTCTATTTGGGTTTCTGCGCGTGGCCTCTATAAGAGCGAGACCCCGGGCGATGCCCTACCCGCCTCCTTCTTGATACACTTTCAATAAATATCTTTTCGACAAAATGACCAAATACTTATGGTACCTATGTTTTTCAAAGTATACGGAATCGATTATTGACATCCACCATTAAATATTAAATGCGATTTTATCAATCATCCGACTGGAATACCTGTATCCCAGTTCACAAACGTTTCTAGCCGCAAAGACGACGTTTATTGGAACCATGGAATAAATTAGAATTCCGGAGAATCAAAATGGAAACGAAGTTACTGGGGCAGGAAGAAGCGGCAATAAAATTCCCTACTCCGCGTCATCCCGTTCGCCGGCATTACAGCGACCTACTTTCACGATTTGACGTCATTGGCCCCTTATCCTGCGGGGCTACAGAGGGAGACGCACCACTGATATTGGTTGTTGAAACAATATGTCCAAATTTTACATGACGCATGTACTCTGCTCGTTTAATTATTATCTATTAATTATTTCATATTGCCAATACACACTGTGCTCAGATTTAATTAGTACTTTTGTTTCAAACGAGCAAAACCCATGGAATGATTTGTTTTCATTTATATGGGTATACGTAGAACATCGAAAATTTACAGCAAAAAAACAAATATATATATATATATATATATATATATATATATATATATATATATATATATATATAGGGTAATTCCGGGAGAGTTGGACCACCGGTTGAGATGGACCAGTCGCGTAGTTCCGTTCCTTGCCACTCGCGCGGTATGATCGCTAGTATTAACTAAAGCTAATGTGGCGGTCAACCCACGCTGTGAGTTTCGCTTCGATCATAATCTTATTTTTCAAGAAAAAAATTATTGTATGTTTGGTGAGTACAAATTATTTTTTGTGTAGTTACTATCAATTAAGTTTAAAACCATAATTTATACAATATGGAATTGAGGTTTTTGTAGTTAAGACAACAGATGTTTAGGTAGAAAACTAACCTCAAATAACTACAAGATACGTATTGGAAAGATAAAATAAGGTCTGGTCCTTTTCTACCTGCCTGTTGGGAGAGATGGACCAGTACCGTTTGGGAGTGATGATCCGATAATTTTTAGAGAGAGAGATGGACCACTAACTCAATTTAGAATATCATTATATTTCTGATCAGAAAACGGCTGTTAGAAGAAAGTCAGCTTGTGTCTCTAAGGTTTTGAATTCTATTGAAAACTTGGAAGGATTGAAAAAAAAGAAATCTGAACTATAAATCAAAGAAAAAAGGAAAAACGATCAAAAATGTTACAGCAAAAGAAAGAGAAGAGAAAAATGCATCTAAAGATAAAAGGAATATATTGCAAAATGTCCTATGAATCTCATCTAACTCATCAAAAAGCTACGGCTCTGAAAAAATTGTTCAAGATGAAGAGATGACATTAGAAGATATCTGGGACGAAAATGAATGTGTTGGCTGTGGAACGAGGATTTGGATAAAATGTAGTCGTTGATCACATGAAGGTTGCTCTAGGTATGAGGATAAATGCGATTATTGCGGTAAAAAAAAGGTAGGCTTGTGAAAAGTAAAAGCAACTAAGGTATTGTTGAATGTTGAAATGCTACATTAAAATTTTCAATCATTCTGAATGCGTAATAAATAATCGAAGCTTCAGAAAAAAATGTGGTTCCACTCTCCCGGAATTACCTTATATATATATATATATATATATATATAATATATATATATATATATATATATATATATATATATATATATATATATATATATATATATATATGTATATATATATATATATATATATATATATATATATATATATATATATATATATATAGATATGTATATATATATATATATATATATATATATATATATATATATATATTTATATAATGCCCGAACGTTGCAAATTATATAATAGCAAACGAAGAAAGAAATCATCATTTCCATGAAAATTATATTGTTATTAATGTTATGAAAGCGAACTTTAATAGAAATCAACCAAAAATTGTGAATACATGCAGCTTTTTAGAATATGAAAAAAGTGTTATGCATGAGGCTGGTGCTGATGTGGAAGAAACTATAAGATTTGAATATTATTCAGTAAGTCAGTAATGGTCAAAGGAATATTTAAATCGCAAGATATTTCAAGTAAAGAACGAATGTTTCTCGGTCAAAATTTGTTTTCTCTTTCTAGCTTTCTTCTTTATGTCTAATTCAAAGTGCTCTAGTTATAAATAACAAAAAAAGATGAATAATCAGATGCGTTTCATCGTTTTCCGCATTCAATCTCGAGTTCATCGGAACCTTGTGGTTCAAATTACACACCTCCTGACATCCTGGTTTAGTTGCATGCCTCTTCAAATTTCTAATGAAATGACTCATTCTTCGTACAATATTTCTCATCCGAAATATATCTTACTCTCTGATAAATAGCTTTCAATATGAAAGATTCGACAAAATGTCCAATTTTAATCGGTCTGTTTGACCACGATGACGTCACTTTTGGTGGGTAACTTTTAGTGGGATGGTAGTGCAACTTACGAGGAACTCATGTGGTCTATGTTTAAGTCTTTGAGATGTCTCCTGACAAGTACTCACAAAAGTAGGTCTTTTTTATCCAAGTGAACGGTCTCCGATGCGCACCCATTTATGTCCATCAAGAGGTCATACCTTATGTATGATAAAGTGTAATTATACACATGCATTTCATAAAAGGCAGAGAAAACATTACACGACACAAGAAAATGGGACCTTTGGATGGAGCTACTGCCCTGGGAAAGGGTAGGGCCACCAAGTATGTAGATCATTAGAAAGGCCTTGCCATGCCATTTTTATAAATCATTTGGATTGGTAGCTGCTAGTAGCCATACTGAACAGTTGAGTGATTGCTGTGGTTTTCTCCAAAACAAAGATCTTCTCGCTAAGGCTGACAGTTTAAAATTTATATAACGCACGAAGAAATACTAGATCTTCGCTATGCCACGTTAAAATATTTAACTTATTCGGCCTTATCATTTTATTATATTACAAAGATAATCCGCCTACCAGAGCTATGGTCTAAATCCGTCTCAAAACCTTATAAGAGGCACAAACGGCATGTTTCTCATCTCGCAGTGCTACTCTATAAAAATCGATAAACTGATAACATTAAAAATTAAACTGGAGTAATCGAATTCTCAATAGGTGCTTAATAGTATGCACACTCAGGTTTTCTGTCTTTTCAATCTATAAAGCTTCATTACAGATTGCTGATAGAGCATGTAACTGCAAAGTGGTAGCAATGAGAAAAGAACCCATGATTAGGTGAACCTCAAAGGGATGGAAATTGAAGATTGCGTTTAAGTCGGTGCCAGAATTATGAATGTACTATGAGTGTTGTCATTTGAAGTTTAACGCGTGATTATGAAGGATAGATCAAATTCGTATATCTGTATTTATTCGAAAGCAAGTCGTTATGCGATGAGTTTATCCTGTAATCCATCTGGGTATGTTTCTCAATTTGTTGTATCATGGGTATTATTCTTCCATTTCTATAGTAAATAGTGAAATATTCACAGTTCTCTTGAGACAACGTAAAATTAATTCTTTCTCAACGTCGTCATTGCCAGCTAATAGAAATTGTACTTCTACTAGTATGGCCGTATGAGAGTATAAAATTTTCAATTTTTTTACATCTTATTTTTAGAGCTAAATACAATAAAAGAATTAATTCAAGCGGTTTCCATTTGAAAAACATGATTTTTAGCAGTTTTCTCAATTTTATCTTCAATCTTATTTTCTGAACACTCTGTATGAATAGTTACCAGAATGTTATAGTATATTCAAAATGAGCAATGAAAATTCCCATTTTCAAAATGTTTCATATTTTGATCGACAATTTTCCTGGTTGGACTCCTGAAGATATTTTTGTAAAATCCCATAATTAATTAATGAAATTTGGAAGGTCATCATCAGGTCATATTCACGGTTCCTTCAATTTAGACGTAATTTTTTTCATACAGCTCTTGCTTAGTAGATGTGTTAACAAAAATGTACCATGGAACGACAAGATTTAAATTAGGATGATATGAAGAGAGCGGTGGGTTTCCTTCAAGCTAGAGTACGGCAAACTCAAGTAACTGAGCGGTTTGATGTCTCCCAAAGCGCCTTGAGTTGACTTTGGCGTTGTTTTAGAGGAACTGCTTGTCCAGCCCTGCAAAATCCAGGATGTAGTCACTCTACAACTGCAGCTCCAGACCAATAATCAACTTTGAATGCTAAAAGACGGACAATCACACCAACAGAGTTTTTCAATGAATTAGAGCGTAGTTATAATGTAACTATTGGAAGTAGTACCTACTAACGGTAAGAAATCTTCCTCATGAAGACAATCCTCATAGCCAGGGAGCACCTTTATCTAGAGGCAACCGTGCTGCAAGATAGAATTGGTGTCCAGATTATCAGAATTAGGATGAAAATCACAGGGCTACAGTTTTATTCAACGACGAGTTCAGATTTGTATTTCGTCTAGAGTGAAGAGACGGTCTGGGAATGTGGAATTATTGAGATATATGTAGAAAGTGTACACATACAGAGGAGAAGCAATAATGGTATTGGATGAAACTTCCACTTAGTGGATGATAACGCCTGCATGGATTATGAGAGAATTGATGTATTTTACATGGCCAGCACAGTCCTTGAACTTGACTCCCATTGAGCACCTATGACGAACGACACCACATATGGGTAATATCCAAAATGCGTATCAAATCCGGAAGCTTTGAACGTGAAATGGGCATAGATACCTCAAACATGAAATAATTTTTGATTTAGAACGCTAGATGTATACAAAGAAACTGAGAGCAGAAATATTTGTAAGTTTTGATGTGAAGGTGAATACACAAATTGATAAAATACTATATGTGCCCGCATGGAATTCTATACATCTATTGACCTGAACATATTGAATAGCTATAGATATATGTCGGTGCTGACTTTTTTATAAAGCTTTTTGAGTTCTACAACTTTACTATGAGAAGTATTTAAACGTCTATCACTGCTGAGGCAGCGTTCGTAAAAACCGCATTCGCTCAATCGTTTTCTCGTCGTCTTTTGTTTCGAAATTGGTCGAACCTATTTCTACTCTGAAGGATCATTCTAAATACTGGTGTATGAATGAATTTTTGAAATCGGTTGAGCAGTTCCGTAGAAAATAATATTTGGACAAGTAGTTTAGATTTGACGATATTTTCTTAACAAAAATGAAACAATTATCTTTGATATTAGCATGAGACATGGAGGAAGGAAGCAAGGCGCGTATATCTACGAGATAGTTAGCCGCGGGACGCATTTACGTGGTCTTAATTATCTTCGCGCTGACAAATAGCTACAAGAATTGAATTCCATATATACATATACATCTAGTATATGTATATAGTATAAAACATATACAATAATAGGGGGCACTGTAGTTAAAAGTAAGCTTGAATAAACATTATTTTTCTCCGATCGTGGGAAAAGTGACACTATTTTGACCTGTTTTCTATGCGAAAAGCTCAACATTCCAGAATAGTGGTCAGTTGCTAAGCAATTAGAAAATAACAGTGCGGTAATATTCTTACCGCACTGCTGTAGCGTGCGGTAATGTAACAAATGGATTATTACATTAAAATGAAACAAAGTATGGTTTTAATTTTTATAATTGTTGTTAATATTTACATTTTTTGTATCCTGTAGCTTGACGTTTTAAAACTGCTCTTATTTTTTGGTACTGGGCAATATTAATATTATTTTTAACAGACAAAGTTGATCGAAGCATGGAATAATGTGCCCACAACGTCGAAGATTTCATTGTTTTAGCCAATTCAGCAACATACGCCATCAGTACATTCTCAGAAGAGGATACACTGTTGTTTTTTCAACAAAAATTCATGAAGCGTTGGTACGCAAGTTCATACTTCTCTCTGGATTTCGCCGGAAGTAAATTAAGTTAAGCCACGTTCGCGGCTTCTACTAGTTCAGGAGCCGTGCAAGACAACAAATAATCACTATCAGTGTTCATGTTTACTAATTCTTTTTTAATTCCTTATAGAATACAACGAATCAAACAAAACCAGCTTTAAAATTATTTTACTTTTGTCGTAACAGAGTAATTTCCATGGTTACTACTTCTATATTTCAATATGAACATAGAGAAACCTATTTAAACTTACTTGATCTTGGATGAAATATTTTTTAATTAATTAATTTTTTAAATGTAAATCAACGATCGGAGAAAAAATAGTATGCGATATTCATTGTATCAATATTATCCATTCGTTCAACAAACCGTTTCAAAAGCTCACAAAAGTGATACTAGCGTATGCTGTATCATGTGGGAATTGCATGTTCCTCACTACTAGTTGTTATCCAATTAAACAAATATGATTAATTGATGTAAAGGTTACAGAAACAGTAATTTGAGAATGTTCACAGAAATGTTGTTTCCGCAAACGATTTAAGTTAAGAACGATTATTGCGACTGTTCAAAATGAAGTTCGATATCAGACCTTTTATTAGAAAAAGAAAAAGAAAGGGGTTGAAGAGACTATCGAAAGTTTGGTGAGTTTGATAAAAGTATATATTTTCATTGGTTTTTATTATGACATAGTAATTATTATATACCTCTCTATTAATTTTATTAGGTAACCAAGTTGAAGAATTTCAGAAGTTGCAGCAGATTTTCACTTTGAAAGCCTGCTTATTAAAATGGGTATATATATATATATATATATATATATACATATATATATATATATATATATATAGATATATATATATAGATATATATATATATATATATATGAAATTGAGTGTATGGTGCCAAGCATCATAAAAAGTCATGAAACGAAAAACTATCTTGGTCCTAGGTCCAATTTTGCTAATCGCACCCATTTTAATAAGCAGGCTTTCAAAGTGAAAATCTCCTAATAAAATTAATAGAGACTTTCTACTCTATTGTTCCAAAATTGCGCCCTTTATCGTGTAAACAACTTGAAAATACATAAGCTCTTACATACATACATACGAGCATATATATATATAAATATATATATATATATATATATATATATATATATATATATATATATATATATATGTGTGTGCCTGTATGTATTTTCAAGTTGTTTACACGATGAAGGGCGCAATTTTGGAACAATAGTGTTGAAAGTTTGTAAATAGGTAGTTTCGTATGATATCTTGGATGGGATTAGTTCGAATTGGTTGGGGGTTTTACCCCCCTGGGGAGGAAATTAATTTTATTTACACGATAAACGGCGCAATCTTGAAGCAATAGGGTTGAGAGTTTGTATCTAGGTAGTTTTGTATGATAACTTGAATGGGATTGGTTTTGGTTCGAATTGGTTTGGGGAAGAAATGAATCTTGTTTATACGCTACAATAGCGTTGAAAAATTGTAAATAGGTAGTTTTTTATGATATCTTGGATGGAATTAGTTTTGGTTCGAATTGGTTAGGGGGAAAATAAATATTGTTGACACCACAGAAGGCGCAATTTTATAGCAATAGGGTTGAACGTTTGTATCAAGGTAGTTTTGTTTGATATCTTGAATGGGATTCATTGGTTCGAATTGGTTAGGAGGTTGACCCCTCGGGGGCGGAAATAAACCTTCTTCACACGATAAAGGGCGTAATTTTGGAACAATAAGATTGAAAGTTTGTGAGTAGGTAGTTTCGTATGATATTGGATAGGATTGGTTTTGGTACGAGTTGCTTGGGGGGAGGGGGTTGACACCCTAGGAGAGGAAATGAATCTTATTTACACGATATAAGGCGCAATTTTGGGTTCATAGGGTTGAAACTTTGTATGTAGGTAATTTTGTATGATATATTGGATGGTATTTATTTCGATATAAATTGATGGGGGTTCCCCCGGAGGAGGAAATCAATATTGTTCACCTGATAGAGGGCGCAATTTTTTAGGATTTGGAACAAAAAGTATAATTGAATGAATATATTGTTCAAACTGGATACGTTTTGAAAACCTGCTTCTCTAATGCAGCACGCTGCTGTAGAGTTTTTTTGTATTTCAAATCTCAGCTTCATAAATTTAAGTTTAGTAAGCAAAGCCGCCATAGAAAAATTATCCGGTGCATAGCCGCGATATGGTGTGCAATACGGAAGGCTAACTGTTAACCCTACAAATGGAGTCAGTCTTATTTGACTGAAAGGTCCTTGTATGTGTCGGTTCATGGTTTTTGTTCGGAACCGTGAGGTGTCATGTCGGGGATATCCCAGGGGTCTCATTTGGGACCGCTTCTTTTACTAATTTATATCAATAGAATAAAAGATTGTCTCAAGAAAAAAATACTGCTTTTGGCGGAGCACTTGAAGATTTTTTCAGTGGTGAACGATAGACATGACCGCGTCAAACTGCCGGCTGATTTGACCCGTTTTAATTCATAGGTACTGCAACGATAACAACTTGTTTCTCAACATAGGAAAGTGTAATCTCGTATAATTCACGCACAGAAAGGATCATCTGCAGTATAGTTATTTTGTGAACAATACTGTCCTCATGAGGACCAACAGAGACAGAGAATTGGTGCAGATTCATGTCTCTGAGCGTTTGTTCCATTATCATGTGCAATCAGTGGTTAACGGTAGTAATAAAATGATGTGTTATGTAATTATTCAGTGTAGACAAATTAATAACACAAAAACTCTGTTAACTATTCATGTTTCATATATATATATATATATATATATATATATATATATATATATATATATATATATATATATATATATATATATATATATATATATATATATATATATATATATATATATATATATATATATATATATATATATATATATATATTCAGTAAACTGAATTTTGTAACAAATGTTGGGAGTCTTCACTATTCGCTTCACATTTTAGGTTCAATGATTGTTAGGAAGAAGTTCTTGACTTTTTTTCTTTAAGCTTGGAGTTTCGTAGGAAATTGAATGGAATTGATGAAAATACTCGGGAATCTTCAAGAGTCTGGTTTCGTTCTTGATGGAGTTTCTGATTTGTACCTAGTAGATTGCCATGGCAATATAATACAGTTTACCTTCCGTTGAGGCACACTAGGATAGCTTAGAATTTTACTCTGTATAGAATACCCAGAGACTCTAATCGTTATACTTTCGACATGGATATTATTTAAATATGAATGTAAATGTTCTTAAAAATTTGTTGATTTAATAATGGATCTTGAAGCATGTGTCAGCTGTTTACATTTTCTGAGCAATTCTATTTGCTTTATTTGTTCTTCTACGCCAGCAGGGCTAGAGTTGGTTAATTTCTAAGTTAGTTAGATTCAAGTTTTTTCCTCTGTGCTTTTTATTAAAATATACACTGTAAATACTATTTTGGTATGAAAATCACCTGTTGTATTCCTTAGAAATAAATAAGAACATCCTATACGCGAGCCTGGTTACGTTCTTAATGGGGTTTCGTTTTTCATACTTGGTGGATTGCCTAGGCAACATAATACATTTAATCTTCCGCTGAGGACCACTAGATGTGCTCAGAATTGCACTCTATATAGAATACTCAGAGGGATCTATCATTATGCTTGTGACATCGATATTTTTTATGATAATGTAAATATTGTTAAGAGGATAATGATATTGAATTATTTAATGAGTTGTGAAACATTCGATAGCTTTATATACATATGTAATTTGTGAGCAATTCTTTCATATTCAATTTTTCTCTTTGTTTTCTTTACGCTAGTAGAGCAAGAGTTGGTTAATTTTTAAGTTAGCTAACTGTGAATACTATTCTGGGGCTGAAATTCTCAGAAATGAATAAATGAATGAATAAAGTAGAAGTTTCTTGAACCTCCAATGAAATGGTTGTTCATAGCAAAGCAATTCAGACGGTTTACTCTCAGGCCCAAGGAAATAGTTTTACAAGTTGACCGGTACTAGGAAATTTGAGGCCATTCATAAATTACTTTACACGTTGAGAGGGACGGGGTCAACAAAGTGTGACATCTTATGACAGGGGGTGGGCAAGTTATAAGCTTCGTGAAGAGAGAGGTATAAAACTCAATTAACGAAACTATTAATTTCAACTTCAAAAAATATTAATTATCCATATTAATACAAGGATTATATCTATTCATATCAGTTTTTGGCACGTGGTGGCCACGCGAGTTCACGTTCGAGCGTCAACCGCCTTTGACATACGCCGAAAGACCAATACTGCCTTGTTGATTTTATCAAAACAAAAGCCACCCCCTCCATCATTTCGCCAATATTCGAGCCAAGTGTTTTACTCCAGTGGATTTTTAATTTTGAATAATGTTCTATCAAGTATTAAGCGTGCAATTAATGGACATTATTCAGTGTATTACCTAGGTATGTTTTTCTAGCATGGTCGACCCCTCGAGTTCAAGTTTTTTGTAAATTATAGTTATTTCCTATCTAGAGGAGGAAGCAGAAAAGGCCGGACTGATTATAAACGAAAACAAAACGAAATATATGTCCTAGACAGAAAATGAATTTCTAAAGGGAAGCAAGTGGATTATGACAAGGCGAGCAAGAAAAATATACAACTTTGAAGAAGTGAAATGTTTTATGTACCTAGGCGTAATATTCACAAAAATCCCTTGAGTGGAACAAGAAATACAAGCAAGGAAAATGTCAGTTAACAGAGCACTGTATGCATTGGCGTCTATTCTAAGGAATAGAACAATATCACGCTCACTGAAAATACGAATATATAAGACAGTGATAAAACCAATGATGATGTATGGATGTGAAAGTTGGACGATAACAAAGAACGAAGAGAATATATTAGATATATGGGAGAGGAAAGTACCGAAAGGTTCATTTGGGGGGGGGGTGAAGTGGAGGAAAAATGTTTCTGGAGGACAAATCAAGAGCTGGGAGAACTGTATGGAACCAGGTATAATAGCAGTTATAAAAGCCCAGAGAATTAGAGGGATGGGTCACATAAAGAGAATGGAAGCTTACGGAGCCCCCAAAATAGTAATGAAATCGAGTGTGAGAGGGACAAGAAGAAGAGGAAGACCAAGAAGACGGTAAAGGAGAGAGGTGGACGAAGACCTGGCAGTTCTGCGGGTCAGGAACTGGAGGAGGAAGGCAGACAGTTGAGATGTATGGAAAATAATAGTCAACAAAGCTAAGGGTCAACTAGGCGTGGGGAGCTAGGGAATATTTAGTTATTTCTTATAGCTAATATTTTTCTGATATCTTTTTCTGAGATTTCAAGTTTACTTTGATATACTATTATCACTAGTTGAATCAATAGTTGAAATCCGAACAGTTTCTGAATTTCCTTTCGGAGCTGACGCTCAGACTATCGATCATGCATTTCATTGTCGTTCATTTATTGAAAGTGAATGAATATACATAAATTTGAATAACAGGAAAATCTATTTACGATAGTTCAATGAAACAATAAAAAGTCAAAATAAAATTGATGGATAGAAAAGTTATTCCTTCAGTAATAGAATCTTGTCAAACAACTAATTCATTACAAAATAAACAAATCAGAGAGAAAAATTTCATGGAGTTAATGGAATTCAAATGAGTAGCAGGAATGAAATTCGAAGTCAGATATTTCTACATTCATTCACAGGAATCGAGAATACATATCTAATGTAGGCTATTATTAGCGAATAACGAATGTGTTATTCAATTTACTCTATTTCTATAAATTCTTAATGCAATCTATTTCAATCGAATTCAAAAAGGGTTGTTCAACCATTTTGCTCTCATTTTCGCATAGTGATGAATTGACCGAGATATTATTTCATTATTTCTTACCACGTACCGTTTTTGAAAAGGAATATGGTGCGTCAATACTTAATAAATAACAAAAATCACTTTTTACAAAATGTTTAACTTTGGTTTGTCTGCCCAACGCTTGAAATGTATTGCCCATTTGATAAAAGTAACTTTTTCCAGAAATTCTTTCATTTCAAGCAAAATGAGTGAGACCTAGTCGACATTTGCCTGCACTGGACGAATTTTTTATGAAAATCATTTTCTATTAATATTTTTCAAGTTTACTCGAAATATGTGAGACTTAATTAGACGACATTTTACTTCATCGAATTTGTTATAAACAAATCACCATACCCTTTTTTTTTGAGGGTGGGCAAAATAATTTATTTGGTGGGCAAAATGGGCTAACGTTGGGCAATCCAACGACATATTATTTCCATTGGATTCCCAAAATGGGGGTGCTGGACAAAATTTTTTCGAAAAATTCGTTTTGACCATAACTTTTTTTCGAAGGGTAGGCAACAAAATAATTTTCTTTGGCAAAAATGGGCTAACAGTAGGCAATCCAAGCGCTTAAAAATTTTTCGAAAATTCGATGATGCGGGTGCTGCCGTCACACCACTTAATAAATGCATGTAATTGAGATATTGAATTCCGTTAGGCAACAAATTATTCTTGCAAGAGTAGGAATTTTCATGGATGGAAGATTTTTCGCTTAGTGAAGATAGTGAATTATTATCATGTGATTGGCCTTCATCTGAATTGAAAAATTATAGGTAATATTGAATGGATTAGATGAAGTTCCATAGGATCTCATTTATTGTACTTATGTTGTCCTATTTTATATAGTGTTGATAATGTTTATGACATTTAAAAAAAACATGAATATTTTTACAATATTCTAAAAAGTTTCAGTTTATATACTCTATTGTTGGAATAAATGTGAATACGACGTCTGTTTTTGAGATATAGTTTGTTGTTATTCAATAATTTTATATTGGAGTTACCTATTCAGATATATATATATATATATATATATATATATATATATATATATATATATATATATATATATATATATATATATATATATATATATATATATATATATATTTATTTATATATATATATATATATATATATATATATACATATATATATATATATACATATATATATATATATATATATATATACATATATATATATATACATATATATATATATATATATATATATATATATATATATATATATATATATATGTATACTAGTATATATATATATATATATATATATATATATATATATATATAAATATATATATATATATATATATATATATATATAATATTAATATTACTCTATCTTTTTTTAGCAATAACAGGCCACTTGAGTTGGAAAACCGACTTTATTAAACAATTAACTTTGCGTCACGAAATTCGAGAATTTCTCAAAATTTTCAGAGATGTTCGAAAAAAATATGAGTACCTATATGTAAATGGTAAACCATTCATACTCATTGATTTTATATCGCAGTTCATGAATAATTTATATTAAAATTAAACTGAAAAAGAATATGTGGAATTGCTTTCTGTATATAAAGGTTGACATCAGCAGCAGATGTTTCTTATAGTTCAATATGTTTTCTTCAAAGTTTGAAAGAATCAGTTATCGCTCTGACATGACAGTGAGATCTAGATGAAAAAGAAATGGAATTGTTGTTAGACATAATTCAGTGAAATCATGATGTGGTCTTCTAAGAAATGGATAATTCTGACAAAGAAAAGTCATGCGAACTCATTGTTGTGAAATTGCATTACATGCAATAAGCTCCTCGAAAAGAAAAAAACGGTAATTCATGTTTTTAATATATTAATGATATTTCGAAAAATGATAGAGATTTGTAAATTTTGTTTCAACTAGTAGTAATGATAATTTCGAAAGGTTATTTTTATATATATATATATATATATATATATATATATATATATATATATATATATATATATATATAACCTCAATACAATAAATTGTACGAAAACAATTTTTGTTTCGACGTACGAATCAATTGTGGAAAAAAAATGTAATACAAGGTGGATGTTGCTAATTTATCATTGATTAGCTAGAATTCGACACTACTAATAATTTCTTCAGTATTTCATCAGAAATTACTAGGCTATAAAACTGCTACCAGCTTCCAGATATAAATGAAAGTGAAATATTCGAAAATGTAACGCTATAATTAATTATTGATATGAAATAAAAGAAAAGGAAGAAAATGTACAGTTTCATAAACCTTTTGAAAGTTTTGACAAACCAAATTTAATTCCTATTTCTCTTCTTTATCGTTTGTAAAAATTTATTATGAATCAGATTTAATTTCATATTCTACTTTTTTGTTGTTTTACTAGAACTACTAGAATAAAGAGTATTTTTCAAAATTTCTTATAACATAGAAATATGAAATATACTGCAGAAGATGATTTCACTATATATCGTCATACGAATACAGTAATATATAAATCTTTAGTCTTTTTCTGACAACAGAGGATGGCTGCTTTTATTAGCTTTATTCACAGAGTACTGTATATATCTATCATGACAAAATAATATCGACTCAAGTACCTGACTCAGCAGATCGCAGTTAATATCCTCTACCAAACTTCAATTATAATTCATATTATGAAGAGAAAAGATATTCGAAAAGCAATGTCGATCAGATATCCAGAATTCAAAGCAGTGGAAAAGATTTAGGTTTTCGCACGAACAATTCTTCAACTGAATTAATTGAAAACAATGAATCAATGGATGTGATGAATCAAAGTTTTAGGAATAATTGCAATTGCAGCAACATTTATTGATAATTTCATCAAAAAACAAAATAACGAACATAAAACGCCTTGTAGATCAGAGCCAAATTGACCATTTGTGAAGCAGGCATGCTGGGTTCAAATCCTAGGTTAGGTATGGATGTTTTTGTATGTCTATGAGTTTCAGTGGATCAACTAATTAATTAGTTGGATAATGTACAATGTTAACAAGCCTATTGAGCGTTCGGAGCCGGTATTGAACTTTAAATAGTTGAATAATAAAAAAGAATATGAAATTAGTTTAAATTATGTCAACCATTCATTAGAAAAAAGTTTTTCAAATATAAATATTCTGGAAAATAGCTTAATGATATATGAATATGTAAATTATTTAATGACCTATCTCAGAATTCCAAAAATTCCTATACTTAATTTCCAACTACCTTTGAATATCTCCTTAGTTTACAATTTATTTAGAAATTTCAGCACTCCCGACTGTATCCGACTATTGAGTGAAAACCTGAATACTTGAATTTATTGATTTATTAAGATTCTAGGAAATTTAATTTCAAGCCGATATTCTATCTATTTAATATTTCAAAGTATGAGCTAACTGAATGTTTCTCATTAATTAAATGTTTTGCATAATGAAAACCTACTTTTTATTATCAAAATACGTTTATGTTCTTAAATTCTAATTAGAAAATTTTTGCTGCCGTAATTAATTTTATATACTCCCGATATTTTGTTTTCATGGGTTTTTGATTTATCATTCTTTATTCAATTTTCGATATTATTACCAGTCTAGAAAGCTATGTTGATATTATGTGAACTAGGGAGTATATAATATAATTTATAACGCTATATTTTGATTTTTCTCTTGCGGCAGATTGAACTAGAAAAAAAGCTTTTTTGAATTACCTTTTGTGTATCATATTTTCTAATATTAATTAATAAATTTTCCATAAATCGAAGAGGAATTACGAATCGGGAAAATACCAAATTCAAAGCGGTGTGGGCTGGGCGACACGATATCCCCAAAGCTCTACACTTTGGCGATGGAGGATGTTTTCAAGAAAACATAAAGGCTACCGCGTTGATGGAAAACTCCCCTAAGTCATCCCCGATTCGTAGGTGAAGATGCAGATCAGCTCATGAATATGATGAATGAGCTTAAGCATGCTTTAGAATCATTCAGTTTGGTGATGAACTTTTAAAAAACCGAAATAATGTCACCCGATAATATTCACATGATAAAATATAGCCACCAGCTGAAAATAGTACAAATCTACCAAAGCCATAATATTAGGCTGGATCACGCCAATCAAACAGCGGAGGTCACAAGGCGAATCGGCTGGATTTGAGCAGCCTTTGGTAAGAGGAAGTTATACGAAACATGCATCCTCCCAGCTGTTGCATACATACGTCTGTGACACAGCAACTTTAACTATTAGCAGCGCAACTCGAGTAAGAGTCTGCCAAAGAGCAATGGAGCGAGCAGTAATGGAGATAAGCCTAAAAAATAAAATCAGAAACACAGAAATTCGTTAACGCACTAAAAACTCCGAAATTATAGAAGCGATAGCAAGATGAGCGGGCCACATAGCTGCAGAGAGTAATTAATGAGCGAAGACAAAAGGATCTTAGGTAGACTCCAGACGAGATGGCATGATGATATTCAACTAATAGCTTGGAAGAGCTGGATGCACGTGATCCAGCATAAAATAATTTGGAGGATATGGAGCAGGCCTATGTTCAGCAGTAGACTTTTAAAGGCTGAAGAAGAAGAGACATTTTAGATACCTACAATTACTGAAATGTTTATTTCAAAATAGTCCTAGTCAAAATCGAATTCATTTAAGTATTAACATACCTCATCGTTAACTAATAACTTATCGTTAATTAATCATAAATTTGAAGTGCTATAAAATAATCATTGGATATTCATCTAAATGACGTCTAAATGCAATTCAAACGAAGAAATTCAATTATTTTACCTTATTATTTATATTAGTTATGAATTTTACATGTTGTGTTCAATGTACACAGAGTTTTAATGAAAAATATTCTTAATACTCATTTTAATTATATCCTCTCGCTATAGTTGAAACTTTCTCAACACAAAATCACACAGACACATCATTATTAATTATTCATGAAGTTTCATCACTAAGTAATTCTGATACCGTTTTCAGGTCGCTGCCCAAGCTCAGCAGCCAGGAAGAGGACGGGCACACCCCCCACTCCCAGTTCACTGGCGTTGCCCACTTTGAGCCTATCCCGCATGACCACGACTTCTGTGAGAGAGTTGTGATAAACGTGAGTTTAAGTTACTTCAATTTTCTTGATAAAATATCGCAATGATCATCCTGCAAGTAAAGAAATAGTGTTGACAATCTTACTTTTGTCTTTTATATGAAAAATAAATTTATGTTAATTATCAATATTAAAATTTATTTCTTATTTACATCTTTTATATTATATTCTCTCGTAATCTGTCGGAATTGTTATATGCTGGGCATTTGTTCATGTAATAATTGTCTAGAGGAGTTATTAAGTAATTTAGTAAAACAATGGTTAATAATAACAATTTACGCATTTATTTAAAGAAATAACGCATGACGAACATTTCGGTGGATCTTCTTCAGATGCTAATGGCAAACTGACTATGTTTCTCTGTTATATCGAAAACAAGAAATAAAGAGATGACAAATTGTGTAGAAGGGGTAAATAGAGGGATGGTTACAAATAATTAATAGAATAGGAAAAACCAATTCTGCACTGCTAGTCAGGTAGTTCGGTAATTTTGAAAAGATTGAGAAGGGGGCTTGAAGTATGATCGATTTGGCTATTCAATAGGAGACCGAAATGCTTGTATATATCTATCTGTAATGATTCTAAAAAATTAAGTTTAATTCCCTTACCTTCAGCATTTAATATTTTAAAATCGAAATTAAATGTGTGATTTTCTTGGATTAAATGGTTTGCATAATGTGAATCCGACTTTTGATTAACAAAGCTACGTTTGTGTTCTGAAATTCTAGTTTGAAAACTTCTGAGAGTTCTACCAATGTAATCACATTCACCACAATTAATTTCATAAGCTCCATATTGAATATCTTTATAAACTTTGGTTTTATTATATTATTTCCTAAATTATTACCGGAAAGATAAGCAATGTTAATGTTGTGCTTAGATAAGAGAGATTTGAGTTTTTTACTTGAATTTTCGATGAAAGTGAGGCTGCTGTATTTGATATTATTTTTAGTAAGGGGGTCCACCTAGCTAATCGCATTTTTGAACAAATTTTTATCTATCATATTGTCTATTATTATGGGATCCTAATTATTCTTTACGGCAATTTGTTTAATTATATTTTTCTCGATGTTAAAATTGACGTTTGAAAGTGGAATATTCACTGAACGATCTACCATACTATTGAAAGCTGCCATTTTGTGTTGGAATAGATGTAGGGAAGTACTATGTATGACGCTATCAGTGTGTGATGGTTTGCGAAAATTTGAAAAATTATGTTTGTTATCTACTTTTGTTATTTTCAAATCCAAATAGTTAATTGAGTTATCTTTTTCCATTTCTAAACTGAATTTTATATTAGGGTGTAAAGTGTTAATGAATGCTTGAAAGCAGTTAAGTTGCCTAAGAGTACCAGTGAAACAACGAATAATATCATCCACATATCTAAACCAATAAACGAATTGTCGACTAACAGGATGATTATAAATTAACTGTTCCAAATTATCCATGAATACTTCAGCCAACAGAGGGCTCAGAGAATTTCCCATAATTAAGCCTTCAGTACTGCTGTAAATCTTATCATTGAAACTAAAATAATTCTATTCCAGACATAATTCCCAAAGCGACAATATATCTGATTTTATGAAAGGATTAACAAGATTGCTATCAAGGAACTTTTCTATTAGGGTTAAAGGAACCTTGGGTGGTATACTACGAAAAAGATTAACTACATCCCAGGACATCAATTTAGAATTAAGTGGCAATTGAATATTTTCAATTTTATTGACTAAATCGTAAGAGTTCTTGATTGAGAATTTAGCCTGAAATTTACAATAATTTTGAATTATTTCTATTAGAAAATGCGACAAAAATACTGAAGGTACTGTAGTGAATGACAATACTGGTCTGATTGGATAGCCTAGTTTGTGTAATTCAATTAAAGAGTAAAGTTGTGGTACCAAAGGATTCGAAACAATGAGTTTATACTTCCTCACTATCGAAATTAGTATTAGATAAATTAGTGAATTTATGAGATAACTCGATTACTATTTGGATTTAAAAATAACACAAGTAGATAAAAAACATAATTTTTCAATTTTTCGCAAACCATCACACACTGATAGCATCATACATAGTACTTCCCTACATCCATGCCAATACTTAATGGCAGCTTTCAATAGTATGGTACATCGTTTAGTGAATATTCTACTTTCAAGCGCCAATTTTAACATCGAGAAGAATATAATTAAACAAATCGCCGTAAATAATAATTATGATCCCAAAATAATAGATAATATGATAGATAAAAAGTTGTTCAAAAATGCGATTAGCCAGATGTAGGTACCCCCTTACTAAAAATAATATCAAATATAGCAACCTCGCTTTCATCGGAAATTCAAGTAGAAAACTTAAATCTCTCTTATCTAAGCACAACATTAACATTGCTTATCGTACCGGTAATAATTTACGAAATCATATAAAAAATAATAAACCAAAGTTCATAAAGATAATAAATCAGGAGTTTATGAAATTGATTGTGGTGATTGTGATAAGTTTTACATTGGTAGAACTTTCAGAAAATTTCAAACTAGAATTTCAGAATACAAACGTAGCTTTGTTAATCAAAAGTGGGATGCACTTTATGCAAACCATTTAATCCAAGAAAATCACACATTCAATTTCGATTTTAAAATATTAAATGCAGAAAGTAAGGGAATTAAACTCAATTTTTTAGAATCATTACAGATAAATGAATACAAGCATTCCGTTCTCCTATTGGATAGCCAAATTGATCATACTTCAAGCCCCCTTCTCAATCTTTTCAAAATTACCGAACTACCTGACTAGCAGTTCAGAATTGGTTTTTCCTATTCTAATAATTATTTGTATCCGTCGCTCTATTTACCCCTCCTACACAATTTGTCATCTCTTTATTTCTTGTTTTCGATATAACAGAGAAACATAGTTAGTTTGCCATTAGCATCTGAAGAAAGTGAAGTTCCACCGAAACGTGCGTCATGCGTTATTTCTTTAAATAAATGTGTGAATTTTTATTATTAACCATTGTTTTAATATGTTTATTAATTTAAACCATGTATCGGCCCAATCAATCCAAAATATTAAGTAATTGTTTGACTACTCCTTTCTCTATTTTTATATATTCAACTATTATGTAGGTAAAATCTATGGCATAACTCTACATTAAGTCATTTTATATCATGTTTCTAGAAATATCAATTTATGCACAATATATAAAGACACAATTCTTCTTCTACTATTCATTTTCAGTTCTACGTTCCCTGGAAATAATAGACTTTTGCACTATATCGAAAGTCAACCAGTGGTTTTTAAATCTGTTTTTTGCCTCCTGGGTTGCTATTCATGAGGTTTTTTGATATTTGATGTATGAACTGACATCTACAGCAGCTCTCATCAAGCCAAAAGAGCAGAAAATTGGTATCTGGGATTGTTTTCGAGGCAAAACAAAATTATCAAAATTTGATTAAATTCAGTCAAAATATAACATAACCAAAGTTAACTATCAATCATGCTAGGAAAGCAGTGAAATCTTTTAGCTGAAGAAATAGTTCGAGCTAATAGCTACCAACGCACAATGCTACTAATTAACATTAATAAACACATCTTGGGGTATTGTATAATCATTATAGGTTCTCCTTTTCTATCGATTGCAAACTTAAGTATTGAATAATTTATATCATAAAAATAGTTACTACGTGTAATTTCTACACTGAGAATATTATCTTGAAATATAAATATATCACATCAAAAATATAACAATTCGACACTGAATGCAATCATTAATCTTTAAGCAAACTGTTTATTTCCGAAGTAACCTTGATACGTACGCATACCCATCAAAACTGTTGATCGATGAAAACGTGTGTGTATATAAATCACTACTTATTTAATATTATTAATTAATTAGGCCGATAATTGATATCAATTGTCATAAATTTTTGAATCATTATGCATGACGCACTTTTCGAACCTCTCTGGGGGTGTTGAAGTATTACCTAACGCAATTTGGGGGAGAGGGTCTTTTGATACGTTACGATGCGTAAAAAGGTCGGGATTATTTAAATGAAAAACTAGGGAATTAAACTTTTCCAAGTTGGCAACCCTTTTCGTTCATGTTTTACTAGGAATGCCTCGATTGTATTGTACGTCATTTTCATTTTGTTCTCTCAAGTTGGCAACCCTTTTCGCTTGAGCAGTCCATTGAAATCTATATTTTCAGATAATACTTTCCTGCCGCCACCCTGCCCAATCCTTTAGACCTCAAGCAAGCACGCGAAAACTAGTCAGCTAGACAAAGGATCATGCAAGTTTGTATCACTCCTTCTGAGGTTATCCATTGATCTGTCTCCTCCTCTAAAAGGGTTTGAGCAGATTCCGTACGACTTCTTTTGCTCATCAGTACAATCTGACCTTAAGAACAGAATATGTGCAACCTGTAGTATCTATTTTACATTTTTTATTAAATAAAACTATGAATAAATACAATAAACAATATACGCATGTATTGCGAGTTAGAAATCTCTTATTTTGTTTATTACCGAAAACGCTATTGAAGTAATAACATAGGTATTTTAGTGAGTTTTCGGTACTTTGCACAACATAATTGTGACTTTTAGGTAAAAATGGTCACTTGGGTGTTACGTAAAGTTTAGGGTGGGAGAGGGCGTGTACAGAAAAACGTTACGGCTTATTACATGGGGTGGAGAGAGGCTCAAAAATCTTCAGAAATTGCATTACGTAATACTTCAACTCCCCCTTGATCAGATGCTGACTAAACAATTTTTTTTTCATCATCTGACGAAGAAGTTTGTGCATTATGCAAAAATTTGTGAATTTTCTTTAAGGATTGTGGCACAATAATTGTAGGCGATTATTTCGTACGTGTTTCGCAATGCCCCTCATTCGGAATATAACCATTCAAACATCCATATTTTACCCGGGATTTGAAACGTATGTGCCATCTGATTACTTTTCGTCGGACATGGAATTTTTTCTGGTATTACATTTATTTCTTTAAAAAAATTACTTCATGCAAAATTGATCAGTACCTATATTTCACAGCAGTCTTCCTTTAATTTTGCTGTTGTTTTATTTCCTCATACAGGCATTTAACAATTGCTCAGTTAACCAAAAGAGCCAAAGCATGCGATATTTCTGATAAATAAGTATATCTAATTAATCGCAATTTAGTATATTAATTCATGGCAATTCATATAAGTATTGGATATCTCATTATTTAATATACCCATATACTTCAACTCTTAGCTTGGGTTTCTATTATTAAAATTTTGTTTTTGTTTTGCCCTTCAAGTATACTATGTCTATTGTTATTCACTCCGACGATTTATCGATTATTTTCTCTTACGTTATCCAAAGTAATTCTACTTATAAAATAAACTGTAATTCGATCTTCCGAATAACGTTTGCCAGATTGAACTTCATGCTTTAACGAGAAGTTCTTTGTTTTCGAAAAATCCACAAAAATCAGTAATCTGCCTAGTGTGGCCCCTAGGAAGCTGGGAGGTCAGTTGGGTCGGTCCTAGGATCCAAGAACCTAATGTTGGGTTACTCTTCAGAGGAATGCAGTGCATTTTGTCACAACCCAGAGACTTAAAACTTGGCCAATAATAGTTGATTATGTCCACCTAAATTGACGACATCTTGGTCAAACCGACCATTCAAAATTGGCAATTTGGTTCGAGTCTCTACCATATATAAAAGAATTTTTGCAAGAGTTTATGAAAAAATTGAATTCCGAGAACAAAAACAGGTGTCCTCCGAATCGTTTCTTGTTATTTATAGCTAGAATATGTTGTATTAAATACAAAAAAGGGCTACGAAGAAAAAACAAATTTTGACTAAGAAATTTCGTACTCAAAATATCTTTCGATCTTAATAGTATTTCTTTGATCAAAAGAAGTCTATATCTTTTAAAGCTACATTTTATAGCTGGTAGAAATTTAATCAACATACTTTTGAAGAACCTCTCAAAATTCAGGAGAAAAATTTCAAGCAATTACCCATTACTTTCAATGAAATTGATATTAATTCTTGAGGTAATTAAATTGAAGAAGAATAAAAATGTCACACAAGTTTTGCAATGTAACATATTATAAAACAGCAATTACGATATAAAACTCAAACGCAATAAAACAAATTATATTTTGCTCATCATCAATCAAAACATATTTCTTCAACTATCTTTTGCATACAATAATAACTTCTCTCAGGTTATCTGCTCAATAGATTACTCTAAATTCAAATGAATTACTCTCAAATACATATTTCACACAAAAGTTTTTTTAATCATCTTGTAATATCCACCAAACAGATTAACATCCGTTGTTTTCTCGGAATATTACAGGAATTACTTCCCCATTTTTTCGGTCTATTCAAACCTTGAATCAATTCGCTCTAATATCCCCAGCATGATAAGATGACTGAAATGAAACTTTTTAAGATAAATCTACATTTTGTACGGAAACGTTGAACAAAATATAATCAAGCTAGTTCAATTTCTCAATTGTAGTTACAAATGTCGATAAATAAGATATATATAAATTTTTCACTCATTCAATTGAATAAGTTTGATGCGTTTCGGTACTGTTTAATATCATCAGATACAATAAGTAAATGAAGCTTATTATACAAAGTGTTATATTATATATATATATATATATATATATATATATATATATATATATATATATATATATATATATATATATATATTATATATATATATATATATATATATATATATATATATATTATATATATATATATATATATATATATATATATATATATATATATATATATATATATATATATATATGAAACTGTGAAGCATGTAGTGCAAGGCTGCCCAACCTTTTTAACAGTCGGGCAAAATGGACAATTCAAAAATCACTGACTACTGACAGTTCAATTGAAATAATAACAGAAACAGCATATTCTGCTATTTAAAGAAATACAATTAACAAAATTTAAAATCAAGTTTGAAAATTGGCACAATGTGATTTCTGAAATTTTTTTCGTTTCGATAATTTTCCTATATTATAGTCAAATCAGATGTTGACAGTAAGAACAAAAATATTTATTTTTTATATAAGTGAATTGGATTTGAAAAAATCTTTTCACAAACATATTTTGAAACGAAACTACTTACTTAGAAATTGAAAGGCCAGGTTAGTTTTTGATACCAGATTCCAAAAATCTACAAATTCTTCTGAAGAAGTTTCTAACTTTGACAATATTTTTTCTGAAAAGAGTTTTCTTATTGCAGAATAATTTTGAAGATTTGTGAGTTCCAACTGAATATTAGCAGGATAACTGATTATTTCAGTCAAACTTATCGTAAAAGGATTCACAAAAATTTGTCAATTTGTTTTTATACTTTGGAACTCTGGGAATCTGCTCTGAAATGACATTAATAAGCATCTAATTTTAGATTCCTACTTAGTACAATGGATAGTGTCGATATTGAGCTTCTCTTTCATTTCTTTGAGTGTAGAAAAGTGGGCAATATTTTCATTGGCTTAATTCATTGAAAACAGATTTAATTCAGATTTGAATCCTCTTATCGAAGTAAACATAGTCAGAAGCGAGGTCGGAAGTGAAAAATTTATTATTTTTTCAGTAAATCAGTTTCCAAATGAAACACCCTTTCTTCTTCTATAAATTCCAACACCTGCTCTCTCAAGGTGAAGAAATTTTTCAACATGATTCCCTTTGAAAACCGTCTCACAGCGCAGTACAGTTGTAACTCTCCATATTCGCTGATATCTTCTTCAAATAAAACCCTGAATAGACGAATGTGAGAAGTCCATAATATTCAACTGCATATACCTACTTTAGACAGGCAATTTTTAAACTTGCTCACGCGGGCGGCGGGCCATTCAAAATTTGTTCGTGGGCCACATCGTGGCCCGCGGGCAGGGGCGTATTCACGGGGGGGGGGTACTGGGGGTAATTACCCCCCAGAAGAGAATTTGCAACGCTAAATCTTCGAATGAAATTGAAAATATAAAATATACCAAACATTGTACGAAAACTAATAAAAAAAAATTTTTCTTATTATTTGATAGTCCACGTAGCATATAAAAGAAATAAATAAACAAACGAAATTTATCAGAATAGATAGATCATACCTAGATCAGTGAATCGCATGCGAAAGTTTGTGCGGTTGCATAAGTAAATTGGTGTTTACGCGCAATGCCTCGGCTTCACTCATTCAAAAGCAGGGGTGCGGGTTGCCGCATCGTTTGGTCCAAATTATGAAAATTATACAAATTCAGAACTTTTGTTATAGTCCAGTCAATGACGGTAAAAAAAGTATAAACTGTGTATTTATCCCATACAGCACCGATTTGTATGAAAATTTGGATTGAGATTCTACTTACCATCTAATTCAAAGTCTACCCTGTGTCGGTGGTTGCTTCTTCTCTGGGGGTGAATGCCACCCCTTATTGGAGATGAAAAATTTTCTATTAAAAATAAGTACGAAAATCGATGAACTAACTAATTTTAAGCATTTTTTGTTCTATGAAGTTTTTTCTAAAAGTCAATACTTTCCGACTTATTCGCGACTGAAATTGTCGGTTTTTAGGCACAAAAAAACACGTTTTCAGATTCTTTTTCGCGAATAACTGGAAAAATGTGCATTCTATCGAAAAACCTGTAGAGAGCAAAATTATAGCTTATAAAAAGCAAAGAAAATCGTGTATTTATAATGTATTCTGACCCAATACAAACGGAATTATTTACTGTGGAAAGTTGATTGGTATTTACCATGTGTACTCATCAATATACTAATACATATTCTAATTTCTACAAAAATGTGCTTTTGGTTTTTCCCCTTAACTCGCTTAGTTTTCAAGCAATCGAGTCCTTCAAAAAACCATTTTGTAGGTTTTTTTAAGAGCTATAAGCTGATCTCAATGAATTTTTTTTTCGGATCTTATTTTTAAAAAGGTTCAGGCTAAGATGGCTAAAAAAGGTACTTTGCGCGAACACACGCAAGTTTTAAATAGCCATATCTTACTTAATTTTTATCCTATAGAAAAAATGAAACGCCAACATTTTCAAATTAAAAAAACATACAATTTCGTACTCCACAAAATTTTGCGTATCATTAATAGTTTTTGAGTTATTTTGAAGAAAAGGCGATTTTTCCCTAAATTACGAATATGATTTTCTCTCTTCAAACTCAAATTTTGGTCTAACACTCAGAACGTATTATAAAAACATAAGCGAAGTGAATTGTAAAGTGACAACGATTTTTTTCAAATAGGGTGGAAGAGAGGGTGAGATTTTCACTATTTTTTCCAACGAAAAAATAGGAATCGACATTATTCTCTTCATAGCACGCTTAGTTTTGATGCTAGAAACTTTTATAAAAAATGAAAGTAAAGGTTTTCTTAAGGACTTTAAAAAAAGTTTTATGGATTTTCGAAAGATGCGTTGGTTTTTGGTTATTGTACTTAGAAACTTTCCATTTTGGCGATTGAAAATACCAGTCAACTTTCAACAAGCAATAATTCCGTTTGTATTGGATATGCATACATCACAAATAAACAATTTTCTTTGTTTTTTTATAAGCTCTAAATTTGCTCACCACATTCTTTTCGATAGAATGTATATTTTTCCAGTTATTCGCGAAAAAGGAAACCGACAATTTCACCCGCGAATATGTGGAAAAGTATTGACTTTCAGAAAAAACTTCATAGTACAAAAGTTGCTTAGAATTAGTCAATTTATCGATTTCAGTACTTATTTTTAATAAAAAATCTTTCATCCACAAGAAGGGGTGGCATCCACCCCCAGGGGAAAAGCAACCCCTGCCACAGGGTAGACTTTGAGACAGATGCTAAGTAGAACCTAAATCCAATTTTTTATGAAAATCGGTGTTGTATGGGACAAATACACGGAAAAATGGTCATTGACTGGACTATTATACATACTCACGACTATGGAAAGAATTCCGACTTTATGATGAATATTGTATGTACATGTCCTCGCAATTATTTTATATTTTTTTCATGTATAATAAAATAGTTGAATTATGGATGAGCTACGATCAATCGACACCCCTCCCTCCCCCGCTTTCGCTGATTATCTTATAAATAGTTTAGGTCAACTGCCTAAAACTTGCCACTACCCCCCCCCAAACTCAATCTCTGGATACATGGATGGGCATCCTTGATGTAGTGTATAGCAGCAATACTAAATAAAATAATAGAAGATAATGGGAAATTCCATTTACTAAATCATTAGGATTTTGATGCCTGTTAATTTCCCAAGATTCCTTACAACTTAAGGCTAGACCTTTTATTTTCAAGTTATGTAAAATATCAAAATTCTTGTATTCAATTATCCAAATTATCCTACTAAATGAGGTGCATAATAAGAAAAAGATTTTTAGTCGTATTTTCTTATAAAATAAATACTATTATTAATTGTAGTATGGAGGAAAGAAGTCAGGCGTGGAGTAGTTTTTCTATCTGTTTTAGAAGTTCTAGACCACGATATTCGAAAAAAAATTCCCGGTACATATTGGTATCTCCAGCGTCTCCCATCGATTCAAATGAGCTGAAATATGGTACCTGGGATTTTTCCGTTGCAGAACGAAACTATCAATATCGGAGAAATCTTACAGGTTTCTGGACAAAAATGTTTATTATTAATTTACTAACAATGCCGACGTTTCAATGCTACTTGCATCTTTTTCAAGGCTGAAATGAACAATTTAAATCACAAAACAATACATGGATTGGCAAATGCAAAATTCTTACCTAGTTAACAAATCTAAAAAACAAATAGTTTGAAATACATAGTTTGCATAAACACATAGTTCTCAACAACATTCATGAAATTAAAGTCTACTAACACTGTCATAAAATATGGGAAACAAACGGCGTGGCATCAATACAACGAATGCGCAAGTATGCATACAGATGTCCCCTCTCTCGCCGTTTGTTTCCCATATTTTATGACAGTGTTAGTAGACTTTAATTTCATGAATGTTGTTGAGAACTATGTGTTTATGCAAACTATGTATTTCAAACTATTTGTTTTTTAGATTTGTTAACTAGGTAAGAATTTTGCATTTGCCAATCCATGTATTGTTTTGTGATTTAAATTGTTCATTTCAGCCTTGAAAAAGATGCAAGTAGCATTGAAACGTCGGCATTGTTAGTAAATTAATAATAAACATTTTTGTCCAGAAACCTGTAAGATTTCTCCGATATTATGATAGTGGACGTTACCACAATAAACAGAAACTATCAATATTTGGTTAAATTTTTCCAACCGCCGCCATTTTTACGTAGATTTTTGTTGTCGTCGTTATTGAAAAATTGCGGAACTGCACATCTTCTGCAGATTGAGTTAGAGCAGCCATACTCAAACTTTTTTGTTCTTGGGCCACTTTCAGATTTTAGTTGTGTCATGCGGGCCGCTACCTACATACTTACATAAATCACATCTGTTATTTAGGCGTTGATAAAAAAACTGTTACGTTTAATTGTTTATTTATTATATTGGGAACATTTTAATGTCATCGAAATGAGAATGCGTAAGTCGGTTTCTATATACGTTCTTTGCATATTTCATTTTGGAATAAGATGATTCACAAAGATATATCGATGCAAAATAACGTAAGCAGAATTGGATCACATTTTTTCACAGTCTTAAATTGTTCGGGCACTATTGTCCAAATTCAGCGTACCTACTCCATCTTTTCTCTCTCATCTCTTTAAAAATAACTTTGTATCATTCTTCATTTCAATGAACCAATTGTGAAATACTTATCGGCTCTAGGTACCATTACTTTTCTACAAGCAGTAGCAAATGTTTAATTTTTCTTAATAGTCCAGTCACTGGAGACATAAAAGGGGGCTTTCATTACAAAAGGTCAAGGAAAGTTTTAATTTGGTAGATTTGTACAGTTTGGTATCCTAATTGATAGTCTGAGTTTGCGACCTTGGGCGACCGCCGCTCGCGTCGCCATATTGGAAAAATGGTACCAAAAACCAGTTTTTCGAGAATATCTTCTCTCCAGTGCCACCTAGGTCAAAAATAGTTTTCAGAAAAATTATAGAGCATAGAATTTCCTGCAACTTTTGTATGAAATATTTTTCAATCAGATGAATAGTTCACGAGTTACAGCGGAGTCAAACTCTTCTACTTCTACAATTCGCAAAATCGCTACAGTTTTTCTCGAAATTTCAGTAAATACCGATTACTTAATACGTACTACCATTTTTTTATTCATTTCAAACAAATTGACGGTATTTACAAAACTTTTAGATTACATTGCTATGATTTTCTTTCAGTACTAAACGAATATTAGCGAAGAGGGCTTCAGAACAGAGCAGGTCAGAAATTCTTTCGGTTGGGGCCAATACAAAAGACCCTTGAAGAGTCTGCTATCCCCTCTCTCTGACCCCAATCTTTACGAACATCTGCCGTCCATGCTCGGGGGAAATACGTTAGTGTGTTAGTATCGTGGTAGACGCCAAGCGGAGTATAAACACTCGAAAAGAACGAATATGTAAGCCAAACTATACAAGCTTTCAAAGAGCGAAACGCAAATCCCGAAGTCATTGCTGCGGGAGAAAGCTTTTTTATTGCTCTTTACGGCATTTCCAAGGAAAACACCATTACTTTGGGCTCCCTACGCTATCAAAACTTCGCAAGATCCGCCACGAAGAGTCAATCTTGCTGCATTACCCCCTACAAGGGAAGCTTCACGGCAACATTCCCTTCGGACCTACCACCAAGTTCAGGCTTGGTATGATATACACGAGAGTCCAGAGCAATGGGGTTGGGAAAGAAGCAAGATTGGGCTTACTCCAGTAAAAACAACAAAAGATCCAGCACCAGAAGCGCTCCTGAAATTTATTTCGTGCAGGTGCAAGAAGGGGTGCGGTCGAGCATGTGGGTGTAGAAAAACGGGCTTGAAATGTTCTGTTATCTGCACATGCTGCCACGGAGAGGCGTGTGAAAACAGCGCAGATATTATTGCGGGCTCGGGAGGAGAAGAAGAAGAAGACAACATCGACGACGAGAATGGAGACCTGAACGTTGCGAAATTATTGTCACAGGAAGTCGGAGAGGACAACGAAGATGAAAACTCGGAAGAGGAGGGAATAAATTTGCAAGAAGCTATTGATATGAGCGAGCCTGGACCATCTAGGGCATCGAAACGAAAGAAAAGACATGAGTAAATAATGAATCGTGGATTAGGCCTACTGGGGATACCAGATTAAAAAAACGCGCCTCTCACTCTACCTCATGGTGGTGCGGAAATGAGTAAAAAACGATAGTACGTACTAAGTAATCGGTATTTACTGAAATTTCGAGAAAAACTGTAGCGATTTTGCGAATTGTAGAAATTTTCTGAGTTTGACTCCGCTGTAACTCGTGAACTATTCATCTGATTAAAAAATATTTCATACAAAAGTTGCAGGAAATTTCATGCTCTATAATTTTTCTAATAACTATTTTTGGACTAGGTGGCACTGGAGAGAAGATATTCTCGAAAAACTGGTTTTTGGTACCATTTTTCCAATATGGCGGCGCGAGCGGCGGTCGCCCAAGGTCGCAAACTCGGAATATTGATTAAGACACCGAATTTTACAAATCTGCCAAATTAGAACTTTCCTTGACCTTTTGTAAGTCAGAACCTACCCATTGCCTGGACTATAAATCTCCCTTTAAATTCGTCTGATAGTGCAGATATATAATTTGAAATTATCAAACAGTTTTCTTCGAAAATATCAATAACAGTCCTGTGTAACACTTGTGTTCGAAAATTTTGAAGTACTTTGTTTTGAATGTCCTCGTAATAAATACTTATTTTTTCTATGAAAGCGAATCTTTTTTCACAATAGAGGGTTAAAATTTGGTACATGGATTATGTTGATATTGGGTTACGTTTTTCAATTTGGTTTCCTGTCTAAGCGTGATTTTTCAAAGTATAATATTTCAAATAGTTGATGGAATCCGTCGTTACTACGTGATAATTTAACATGATGAACAAAAACTGAATTTGAATTTACTACGTTTATTATGACAAAAATACTTTTCAAAAAATGCGATTGCAATTTCGGTCACTAGTCCATCATCGGGCAGATTGAGTTGAGAACTGAATACATAATTATAGATTTGCGATTACGGGTGGGAAAGAATTATTGCAGGTACCTAAATAGACAACATATTTCAAGAAGGGCTTATCGAGTGAATTTCCCAAATTGGTACAATAAAATGTTCTTAGAAAAGTCGTTATTGTCTATATACACTAAATATAGGAGAAGATATTAAGTCAATCTGGTCGTTCAGCAAGATATCTTTTGCATTATGATTGAGTTTAAAAAATTCTAATGATTCTAAGTAAGTAAGTTTGGTTCCTTTCGGTTATTTGTGCCTGATTTGAAAATTATCTATTTGTGGAAATGAGTATTGGTTTTCACGGCAATGATTCGAAAACGTTTTTTGAAAAATTAAACGGATTCAACGTTTTCAAATCGTTGCCGTGAAAACCACCACCCATTTCCACAAATAGATAATTTTTAAATCATGCACAAATTACCGAAAGGAACCAAACTTACTTACTTAGAATCATTAGAAATTTTTCTCAATCATAATGCAAAAGATATCTTGCTGAACGACCAGATTGACTCGATATCTTCTCCTATATTTAGTGTATTCAAACAATAACGATTTTTCTAAAAAACCTTGTATGTATATATATATATATATATATATATATATATATATATATATATATATATATATATATATATATATATATATATATATATATATATATATATATATATATATATATATATATAAATATATATATATATATATGTATATATATATATATATATATATATATATATATATATATATATATATATATATATTTATATATATATATATATATATATATATATATATATATATGAACGTACAATATGTTTGAAAAATGTGTACATTTATCAGGAAGCAGTCCATGAATATCAACTTATTATTTTTTAAATTCTCTTCATTTACTGTTTTTGGAATTCATCAGGAGGAAGCTAAAAAATATAATAAAAAAGGATAAAATTACTAAACACACAGTCAATGCTAAACTAAGAAAACTTAAAGCTAGTCACTAACTATGAACTCATCCTCAAAATTGCGGACGAAAACTGAATAACAGAATTTTTTTAACGCGAAATGAAATTATTGAAATTTTGGTAAATTTAGGCAAAATTTTGAAAGGGGATGGCAGGCACGTGCATACGGATTAAGATGTGGAATTGAATTATTATGACCGTATTCTTAATTTAGCCTTCACGCTCTTTTTAGAGAGCGTACAGAGTTTCACAAAAGTTTTTGGACCCTCGAATCCTCCGAATTGAGTAATAAGAAAGTTGAAACTTTGTACGTGAATTGGAAGTATATTCTTTACCAAATGCCGCCATTCTTACGTAAAGGTTTCTTGTTTTTTCGTGGTTTTTGGAAATTTTTTACTGAGCTACTGAATATTGGGTATGTGGTAGAAATTTGGCACCTGAATTATGTTGATGTTGAGGTACGATCTTTTATGAATTTCAACTTTTTTTTTTAAGAATACGACCTCAGTGACGAAGCTCTGCTACTCAATCGTTTTGTGTTCAATTTTAACCAACCATTTTCATTAAAAAATATAAACTGAAAATAGACTACTCTATTAAATGTTGGAAATTAAAAAGGCATATTTTTCAGGTGAGCGGGCTGCGATTCGAAACGCAGCTGCGCACGTTGAACCAGTTCCCTGACACTCTACTGGGTGATCCTGCACGCCGCATCCGCTACTTTGACCCGCTGCGCAACGAGTACTTCTTCGACCGCAACCGGCCCTCCTTCGATGCCATCCTGTATTACTACCAGAGCGGCGGCCGGCTCCGGCGCCCTGTCAACGTACCTCTCGACGTCTTCTCGGAGGAAATTAAGTTTTATGAGCTGGGCGAATTGGCCATCAATAAATTCAGAGAGGTAAAAAACAACGTAAAATAAAACAGTTGCCCGCGGTTTATCCCGAACGCATAGAAAGCGCATAATCACAGTTCATCATTATTTTATTTTCTCAGTAATAATATGTGTAGGATGAAGTAGTGTTCTTATGTACTTTCAGTGTATGGATACCTGCTACCATGTGCCGACGGCCAATTTCTAGGTATCAGGTGCTAAAGATGGAAAAAACTCAACTCAATTTTCTTGTTTTCTCAGCCTTGATTTTTATATATGATACTCAGGGAACTATTTCAATACTTTATGCGAGCAGCCAGACCGATCGTATGGGCCAAACATCCCGCCAGACACAAATAAAATGTCCCAATGAGTATGACAGTATTAAGCGAAATGTCAAGATTTTCTCATTCGAGCGCGATAGTAATTATCTATGCGCGTTGATCTCCCTTCTATACTAAGGCCGGCCGCACATTTTCTACAATCGAATGCGATTGTCTGAAACGATTTCAAATCGTACCACTAGCGCAAACTACCGACAAAATACGTCCGATTTTATTCGCATATCACAAGCAGTGATATTTTTCGACCGTGGTAATCAAATTTTCAGTATCGACATGATTTGACAATTCCTTTTTCTATACTCCCTGTCAAAAACTGACAGAAATAATCGTATGTTTGCGGCAGACTATGCAAAAACAATGCACGGCTTGCCTTCCGGTAATCGGATCAGACTTTTTATCGGTCCGATTGGTAGGACGCACTGGTCGTGCATCCGAGTCGGACTTCCGATCCGATATCGGATCGTAGGTGTGCGATATGATAGTATAAAAGTATAGGTATTTGAGCGTCAGATGCACTGATCCAACAATCGTTTCAGACAATCGGAACCGATTGTAGTAAATGTGCGGCCGCCCTAACTGTCATAACATTTCGCTCATACTGTCCTACTGATAGGGACACTTTATTTGTGTCACGACCGCGGCTGACACACAACTACTGATAGACGATCAATTTTTGGAAGAGTTCAGAAATTGTACGATGTTTGGCTCTAGCCCCCAAAGATGAGAAATCCTCAAAAATATAATACCAAGCTCTCTTCATTCAATGTATTAATCTCGCTGGTCAGCCAGAGTAGATAGCGTCAACCCAGTTGAACATCTGCCAGGGAGTATAAAGGCCCTTGAGGAACTAAGTTAAATTTAACTGCAGAAAATCGTCGAGACATAGATAGGCTGAAAACCTATTTCAAAACATTTAACTACCTCCTTCTTGCATCTACTCGGTTCAAGAATTTGAAGTGAATAGACAATGTAAACAGAGTGCTGCAGTGTCGTGAAGGAACGTTGGATGTTGCATCAAAAAACTTGAGTTGTTTGATAGATAATTTGAAGGATGAGGTCGAATATTTAGTGAGTGACTGAAAACATTGGTTGGCCCCAACAACATCAAGAGGAACAAAAAATAAGAAAGAAACGAAAGAGACCAGCTGCTGAAGACTGCGAGGATAATGCAGAGGACGAGTATAATTATAAAGCAGTTTTCGAGCGTGACGTTTTCAACGTTATCCTGGAGAATGTCATTGGAGATATGACTGTGTGAAAACTTCTCTGTGTTATGGACCTTTCAAGAAATTAAAAATGATGACCTTATTGGAAACAAAGCGGCAGATCTAGTTCAGAAGTACCCAATAGATTTAAGAACAGAACTTGCTAATTAATCTGAAGTTAATATATTCAGCCAACTTTGGTGGCAGAAGCCTACCACCATTTGAACTCCTAAACAAAATCAGAACTTTGAATTTTGAAAATTTGTTTCCAAATATCTCCGTAGTATATTTGCAACAGTCCCTGCTACAGTTGCTAGCGCAGAGCGCTCATTTTCTACTCTGAATAGAGTAAAAAACGTGTAACACTCAACAATGTATCGAGACAGACTGTCAAGCATGGGTGTTTCAGCAGTGGAGACGGACCTTGCAAGAGAAGCCAACCTGGACATCATCATTGATGAGTTTGCCATGAGGAAGGCCAGAAAGGGGACTGTATTGTGAATAAGGATATTTAGGTTATTGTAAAGAAGGATTTTAGCCTATCAAAATTGTTAACGTAAACCGAAAAATGACTATGGGTAATGTCTATTATGAATATAGAGTAATTCTTTATAAATAATATCATGTATTTCTTTGACAATAAATAATTTTTCTTTAACTTCTACAAAAACTTCAGAAAATAAATTTAGGCCTATGCTTACAAAAAAAAAAGTTTAGAATTAAAGAAACTAAAGTTTGTATTTATTATAAAAAATGATAATTTTGTTGATGCAGCTTTCAATGTTCTATTCACGTCAATGTTCGTGTCAAGGTTAACAGTGATGAATAAAAAAAAACTAAATTATTCTTACAGTTCGTTTTCAATAAGTTCCGACTTGCATATGGTGTATTTATAAAAACTTAGTAAGAAATCAGGAAACTAGAGGAGATCGCTCTGCCCAGGTGCCCGTGATGGCTCTCGGCCCTGGTAGCAGGTATCCATACACTGAAAGTACGTACGAGCACTACTTTATCCCACAAATATTATTGCTCAGAAAATAAGTAACGTCTGGCGGCTCTGAGATCTTGCTCTATAATAATGATTATATTTTGTTACCAAGTTCCTTATCGTACACTCCAAACAATAGGCGTCGTAAGGTGATGAAATGTAATGTAAGCGTAACACTCACAAGGTCAACTGTATTCGTATATGCGTATTGATATGAGTTTTTAAAGGCCATCATTTCAACGCGGAAGGAATGTTTAGTTTCAGAGACGGATAAATTCAATATGTGAATAAAGAACTATTTACCTAATATTTCATCTTGCAAGTATTGAAATATTCTCGGCAATATTTTATTGAAGTTATTTATTATAGATTACGTATAATCTTGATTTATTTTTACAATTATAACTATGGTACCTATATGAGATATATATATATATATATATATATATATATATATATATATATATATATATATATATATCATATACTTCGGATAGTTGTGATAGTTATTCTATCAAAATGAAACGATCTCGTTCAATTCTTAGCACAGATTAACTTTATTTTCATAGATAAGTATTGAAGGTGGAATATTTTGGGCTTATTTTAACACTCCCACTAGCAGAAAACATTTTACATCTTAAGAATTCTCAATGAATTCATAAACTTATAGTGTTTAGCAGAACATAGACTTTTAGTTAAAATATTAACAGGCATTTCAGCTGTTTGCAAATATTTTACTCTTACAAAATTTTCATCAATCGCTTCTCTAATGAAGTGATGTCTTATATCTATATGCTTCGATCTTCTATGAAACATTGGATTTGCAGACAACTTCTGTGCTCTCTGATTATCGTTAAACAAAGTTATACAATTAGAAGTACCTAATAATTATATCATAAGGTTCCTACAATATATTCCTTCTTTCGCAGCCTCAGAAACTGACATGTATTCAGCAACTCTCCTCTGTTTCCTGCTCTCGCATGATACAGGAGATCCAGAAAAATTAAAGCAAACAACCTGTAAATAATTTCGTCACTAGCCCATCAACAAAATCTTGCAATTTTAAATCATTATTACTAAATTTCAAATAGATAACTCACAGAAAACATCAAATCAGGTTTAGTCAAAACAGCCAAGTACATTAGACTGCCTATCAAATGTTGACACGGAAAGTCAGTTTTAAAAGTTCTTGCTTTCGCAAGGTTTACATTAGGTTCCATAGGTATGCTTATTCGCTTCAAATTTGACATATTGAATATTTTCAAACTGTTACAGTCATTACTCTCATACCAAGGCATTGCTTCACACGACCTAAATCCTTTACTTTGAAAACATAACTTAATTTTTCTTTGAGATTTTTAGTATCAAAAACATTTTACAACATTGGTATCTGAAAATACGAAAAACTCATCTACATACAGCGCTATTATAGTATGAAAACTTCCATTGACCTTCGTTAATAGGTAGACAAGGTTCCAACTTAGATTTGTTATAGCCTAAATTTTTAAGAAAAATATCTATTGTTTCATACCAAGCCCTTGAAGCTTGTTTGAGGTCATATATTGCTCAATTCAATTTTAATACCTTATTTTTACTTGTATTTATTTCTAAGCATTCAGGCAACGCCATAAACACTTTCTCTCGCAATAAAACCATTTAAAAATGCAGTTATGACATCTAGATGTGTAATTTCTAAATTCAGTATAACTGACATAGCAATCAATAGTTTGTGAGTAGAAAATCTAACTACAGGTGACAAAGTTTCACTAAAATCAAGACCAGGTTTATGTATGAAACCTTTTGCAACTAATCGAGCTATATACAGCACATCAATTCAAGCTTGCGCGTGAATACCCACTTACACTGCACTATTCTTCCTCCATCAGGAACATCCACAAGTTTCCAAGCATCATGGGCCTCGAAAGAATATATTTCATCTTGTATTGCTTGCCTTCATTTTTCTTTGTCTGGCCTCGACAATGCATCCTGGAGTGAAATTGGATCACTCACAAGATAACTTGCGTCTCCTAAACTCAAAAAAGTTACATAGTCTTCATATAGTTTAAATTTCTGGGCTCTATTGGATCTTCTGAGTATTTCTGGGTTCTCTTGATTTCTAAATGTGAATTCTTCATCATCATTTTTCATCAAATTTTCGCTGGTGCTGAACTTTCCAATGATGTATCACCAGATATGTTATCTACATCACAAATCAGTTCCTTCTTTGGTTTTGTCTCACTCAGTACATAATTTTGTAACGATCTCGTTGAATTCTTAGCACATACTAATTTAATTTTCATAGATAAGGTTAGGCATGAGTTGCCAACCTCCAGCGACAGATTAAAGATGTTGACAACATAAAGAAAACATCATGGAATATTTTGGGCTAATTGCAAAATATTCTTTGTTTCCGTTATATGTTTTCATGTTAATATTATTATCAAAAATATGTTATATTAATTATGGCCCTAATAAGTATAGTGTTTTTGTTTTGCTGATCATTATTTTAAATAGTTTACATTGGCTCCCGAAGTAATCCTAATACAAATAATTCTTATTCTTTTTCATATGTATTCTAAAACGTCAAAAAATTGAAAAGTCAAAAAGAAATCGACTACGTTTCATTAAATTTGTTGTGACTGTGGCCATCTTCAGTTACTAATTCCTGTGCCATTCAGCACAAGCAACCTAAATTCTTCATATAGATCCACCCAAGTAACATTTTCTTTCTGCAGTAGACCAACTTCAAATACAGATTTAATTTTTTCAACACCATCCACATCTTAAGAATATCAAACCAATCACATCCATATTATTAAGTTTTTCTAGAATAGGTGTAATATTGAGCCTAGCCGAAATTGAGAGAAATGTCTTTTCAAAGACAAATGCTTGAATCAAAATTGATTACCTACCTACCTATTTCGTACATTACGGGGGTTTGTGTGGTTTCCCTTACCATCTAATTAATATCAGCAGACCAGAGTGTTGATATTGGAGTGAATAGCAAGTTATTATTTACTAAACACGGCCACAGCCCCAAGAACTTAAATGAAACATAGGTATTTTCCTTAATTAAAACTAATTTTAGTAGAACTAACTGCGGATATGGGATCGATTAATGTAACTTAGTGATCTGCTTTTTGACTGTTTAATTTTTCCAAAATTCAAACTCTCGAAGTAATTTTGAAATTTCAAAAATTTTGAGAAAATCTGACGAAACGTTCAAAACTCAAATATAGGTAAATATATATATATATATATTTATTTATTTATATATATATATATATATATATATATATATATATATATATATATATATATATATATATATATATATATATATATATATATATATATATATATATATATATATATATATATATACTTATATAAATATTTATATTTATTTTTAACCACATCAATACGAAACAAAACATTGTTTTAAGGTTTTGCTTACCTTCACACAAATTTACTTTGGAGGATTAATAATTTTTATCTTGAAAGGAACAAAAAGATACAAAAAAGCATACTAAGCGACAAAGCCCTGTTAAGTCTTTTGTTTCTCCGGAAAATACTTTTAGCGCTAGAAATTCCTATTTTTATTTGAATTGAGAGATTTTATCGATAACCGACTCCTATAATTACACAAAAAATTAGCACTCTACCGAGGTTAATAGTTGCATATTATTTATTACTATTTTGTTACTTTTTCATTTATATTTAAAAGAAACTGTTCTTTTGTCTGTTAAAAGTTGTCAAAAATAATATGTTAAAGAGTTACATTAACACTGCTGATATTACATTTTTCATTTTCAGGACGAGGGGTTCATCAAAGAGGAGGAAAAACCTTTACCATCTCACGAAATGCAGCGAAACGTGTGGCTGCTGTTCGAATACCCTGAGTCATCCCAGGCGGCGCGCGTCGTCGCTATCATCTCCGTGTTCGTTATTCTACTCTCGATCGTCATTTTCTGCCTGGAGACGCTACCCGAATTCAAACACTACAAAATCTTCAATACTACTACGAATAGTACTAAGATCGAGGAAGACGAGGTACCCGATATCACCGACCCTTTCTTCCTCATCGAAACCATCTGCATCGTGTGGTTCACATTTGAGCTCTCCGTGCGCTTCCTAGCCTGTCCCAATAAGCTACATTTCTTCCGGGACGTCATGTGAGTAATGCCTTCAATATCTCTCGTCAAAGTTGACGTGCTTAAACTACACCAGATCCATTCCCGGAAGCCCGGAATGTAACACGCCATACAATTATTATCGTGAAAAGCATTCATATCACGAAATGCTATGATGTTATTTGGCATTGTATACGAATATTATGAAAATATATATAACAGAACTTATAGTTCTCTTAATTTAATAATATATGCGAAAGTTTATATTTGCGATGGAAGAATGCATAATTTTTAATTTCATTTTCGAGTATAATTAGACTTGCTATTCCAGATTTATACTTGACACTATGCCCCATTGAAAATATTTCCATACATTAGAATGGTAAAAATTCCAATCATTCTGAAAATAAGTAAAAACGGAAAAACTCCTGCTCTAGTTGGACTTCCCGCCAACATATTAAATTAAAATTTACTCATTAATGGATTGATCTCGATGTTTATCTGATGTCTTCCAAGGAGATCTAATGAGAGAGGCCCACAGTATCAGCATGATCTTTCAGGTGTCTTATTGAATCGACTTATCAGGCAGCGAATTTAGGCTTATTAGAATGATGAGTCACTTGCTTAAAATATTCCTGAAGATCATACTGAATCGTATCTACAGAAAATATGAACTAGGCATAAGTGACTCTCAATTTTGATTAAGAAAAGCCTTAGAGACCAGAGAGACCCTTTTTACAACACAAACTCTAATTCAAAAATGACTCGATCACCAAAAAAATATATGTATCATTGATTACCAAAAGGCTTTTTATAGAGTGCTACATGGAAAACTGTTGAATGAATTGCAGAAGATGAAGTTAGACAGAAAAGATCTCCGCGCAATTCAAAATCTTTGTTGGAACCAAGAGGCAACCTTAATATATTCCGGCAATATCACCAAAGGCGTCCACATTCAAATAGGTGTCAGACAGGGCTGCGTCATGTCTCCATTGCTCTTCAATTTATACTCTAAATACATATTCAAAGAAGCACTAAATGATGTCGAAATTGGTATGAAAATAAACGGTAAATATATCAACAACATTAGATATGCAGACGATACCGTACTAATTGCAGAAACTATAGAAGATTTTAAAAACATATTAGATACAGTTAATAGTGCAAGTGAGGCAATGGGACTGACGATAAATGTTCAAAAAACTAAAGTAATGGTAATTAACAAAACGGAAGAAACCTGTCACATTTATCTGAATAACACCCAACTAGAACAAGGCCACAAGTTCAGCTACTAGGAGTAATACTAAATGATAAGTGGGATCCAGATGTGGAAATAAAAACACGAATAGAATAGGCCAAGAACATGTACAACAAATGGAAGCAAATTATCTGTAATCGTAAACTAAGCTTACACATTCGAATCAGAGTTATCAAATGCTACTTTTGGTCTGTTCTTCTATATGGAGTTGAAGCATGGACACTAAAATTAAATACCATGAGATGCTTAGGAGACTTTGAAATGTGACTCTATCGCAGAATGCTCAGAATATGATGGACACAACACATAACGAATCAAGCAGCATTGAGCACCATAAATAGAGAACTGTAAATAAGACCAACGACTAAGAAAAGAAAGTCCTCGTACCTAGGCCACATAATAAGAAATGACAAATACAACTTGCTGAAACTAGTAATTGAAGAAAAGATAGAAGGTTGGAGAGGAGTAGGCAGAAGAACAATTTCATGGCTCCGTAACATCAGAGCTTGGACAGGCATGAACGTTCAACAATTACTAAGAGCGGCACAGAATAGGGAAGATTTTGATGTAGTGATTGCAAACCTCCAGTAATGGAGTGCACCAGAAGAAGAGAAGATCAGGCAGCTGATCCATGGAATAAGTGACCTGCCTTCTAAAAAGTTCTCATGATAGATAGTGCAGTAACATTCACACAATTAGTTTGGTTTTGCGGGTGTTTTGTTCAATCGCTTCAACAAAATCCATCCAACAGCCCATTTTAATGGTTGATCTCGGTGTTCATCTATCCTGCAAAATATCTAATACTAAAAACTACAGTAATGCCCACCTTATCAACTTGATGTTTCGGCTGTTTCGTTTAACGATTGCTTCAGACAAACTTTCAAATCAAGCAACTCACCCACAGAATGTTGATCTCGGTGTTAATCTATCTTCAAAAAAGATCTACTGCTGGAGAAGGCAATAGCGCCAAAGTAGCAGCTTCAGCTTCTGAGTGCCTTGTTGAAGTGCTTACACCAAATTTTTGGATCAGGCAATTGACCCACGGAATGGTTGATCTACCTTCCAAGAATATTTTATGAGAGTTGGTGCATTAACGTTCACACAATCAGTTTGATTTTTCGAGTGTTCTGGATAATCACTTCAACCAAGTTTAAAAACCCATTCAACCAGCCAATTTATCTACAGAATGGTTGATCTCAGATTTTATCTATTCTTCTAAAAGATGTAATGCTCAAGATCACAGTAACGCCTACATTATCAACTTGATGTTTCGGGTGTCTTGTTGAACGCTTCAGCCAAACTCTCAAATCAGGCAAGTTATACACCGATAGTTTGTTGATCTCGGTGTTTATCTTTCTACGAATAGGATCTAATGCGATAGAGTACAGTAACGCCCCGGAAATCAGTTTGATGATTCATTCTTCTTCTTGGTCGTATTCTCATGCCTGAGAAACAGCGATCTCATGAAATCAGGTACAACCATTAACTTTACTTTTCCATGTTTGTCGGTCTATTGCTTCAGTTAGCAGGACTTGTAGTGGTGTATTTGTGAACTTCTTAACTTGATCTATCCATCTAACACAGTGATTCTTAACCGGTGATGCGCGGACCACTGGTGGTCCTTGGAAGCACCCGTGGTGGTCCACGAAGCCATTCTTAAAATATTGAATAAGTAATATAAATGAATAAGTCGCGTTCGGGCATTTCAGCCCTTTCACTCTGCTCATCCTTTTAATATATGCAGTCCTTATTTTGCACTGCAATGTGATGAATCTGATGAAGTTTCAAAATGCTGTCAATTACTTATATTTGCTCGATTTCTGCATGACAATACATCATTAAAAGAAGAGTTACTGTTTTCAAAACGACTAGAAGCGACGCAGGATGTTGCTGTTATGGATGAAATAAGTCTATATTTTGAGGAATATCGTCTTCAGTGGCAAAAGCTTGGGGGTACGGATGGTACTCCTGCTATGCTTGATTCTCGCTCTGATTTTGCTGCATTGATAAAAACGAAAAATCCGTCTGCAATATCAACACATTGCGTTATGCGTCGTCAAGCTTTGGCTACCAAAACATTCTCAGAATGCTTGGCTATTCCAATGAAAATACGTATAAAAGTTGTTTACTTCATCAAAAGCAGTGCACTGAATATTTATCTTCTCAAACAATTATGCTCTGATATGAACTCTGAATACTAAAGCCTTCTTTTCCACACAGAGGTGCATTGGCCTTCCAAAGGAATTATGCTTTCAAGGATGTATGTTCTTCAGAAATGCGAGTATTAATAACTATAACAAATTTGAAAAGTGAATTCAGTCGTTATTTTCCGGACTGCGAGGACAAAAGTTATTCAAAAACTAGTTCGCAATTCTTTCATTGTCAGAATTTTTGCTTTGATAAAATTGAAGAAAAATTTATCGAAATGCAACACGACAAACAAGTTGAAATATTATATCCCAGGCAGGAACGAATCTTGAAGGTTTTTGGATTCAAAGAGCTATTTATTTCCCAAATATTCCAGATATGTTATTTAACTTTGTTTTCATCGACATATTTATGTGAGCAGAGATTCTCTACTCTTTTGATAATGCAAAACAAGCACCGAAATCTTGCCGACATGTGTTTGGGTTTCAGTATTCAAGTAAGGATTCAAAAGTTAGTTAAGACTATGCAGTCACAAAAATCTCATTGAAACAACATTCACCTCTCTAACATAAAATTCACAACAAAAAGTTGGTGGTCCGTGACAAGGCAGAAATGTTGTTAAATGGTCCCTCATTATGAAAAGGTTAAGAACCACTGATCTAACAGGTGATCTGCCTCTCGGTCGAATACCTTCCACCTTTCCCTGAACTATCAATTTCCAAAGTACCTACATTAGGATTCGTCGGCGATACATTGTAGACAGTCTGTCTTTGATCTTCAACTCTTTTAGAATAGATGCATTGGTGCGTTTCTCTGTCCATGAAATCCGGAGGATACGCCGCCAGCACCACATTTCAAACGCATTTATCCTTCTCATGTCTAATATTTTTATCGTCCAGGATTCCGCTCTGTACATAAAGATCGAGAATACGAGAGATTTGACCAACATCATCTTTGTATTTCTTGTTAGGGTACGAACAGAACGAGTAAGTCGAGGTGGAGATGTAGCTCGCGGTGGATGCCACTAGTTAAGTCTCGGTCGATGTCGACCGCACACAACGAGGAGGTTACCAGCGATGCTTAGTCGAGCCAGTGTTGCCTATTTTCGCGAGCGGAACTTTATTATCAAAACATATCTACATTCTATTCCGAATCGAATGACACCCTGCTCATATTTTTCCGAGACTGCTGAAAAAAGTTGAACAAAAAAGCACTTGTTGACTAGACTACTGACAAGTCTGTCTTTTTCCCACTTGTAGCCTTCGAATGAAATAGAATGCTGAAATTGGAACGATATTTAATTCCATGAACATAACGAAGCTTCGAAATAGAATGAGTCTGAAGTCATTAAATGATTAAATACTCTTTAAGAAGAATCAATAAAAGCTCCTATAATTACGAATATAATTACGAAATGAATGATCTGCACAATTGCTATGAGATCTTCCTTCATATTTAGCACAAATTATCGAAAAATAAACTTAATACCCGAAGGAGAAAAATGCTGGCATGAACTGGAGTACTGTAGCGCGCGAAATGTCAGACTCCACACGTCTTATATGCCAGCTGCTGAGGGTGATGACAACACTGCCTTGAACGCACCAATCACAGCGAGCATCCTTGTAGACCGCGCGGTAAGCATCCATGTAAAACAAACTGATTTGATTCTCAAAAGCATCGCTGTAAACCTCCTGGGTGACATCGCGCTAAACCTCCACCGCGACTTACTCGTTATGTTCGCTCCCATTTAACTCAATGTGTTTGTTTTACATAGATGTCGACATCGACCGCGACCGCGAGCTACACCTCCACCTCGACTTACTCGTTCTGTTCGTACCCTTAGGGCACGATCTTTCCAGATTCTCTTCAAGTTGCTCATGGCTCCGCGTGCCATTTGTATTCGCCTTTTTATTTCTTTTTCGCACCCTCCTTGATCACTCAATAGGGATCCCAGGTATACAAATACACCCACATTTTACAAATTTGAGATGTTCGGTCGTGGATGAATTTCACCTCTATCGACCACCATAAGCTTAGTCTTGCTGATATTCATTTCTAGGCCCAGTTCAACACTTTTCCTTGTCACTCTATCTAACATAATCTTCATTTCTGCCTCATCTCTTGCTAGTGACGTTGTATCGTCTGCGTATCGTAAATTTGTTAGCCTTTTACCACCCTCGCCCCCCTCGAAGTCGTCTAGAGCTTCTCTTATTATATATTCGCCGTATACGTTAAAAAGCCGTGGAGACACGTCTCCAACAATTTTATTCATGAGGTAGCCCTCGAATGACTTAACTAATTTTTTATTCCTTAAATTAAGGGTACTTGAGTGATGAAATCCGAAGCCTCTAGGGCTAGATAATCTCTAATTTTTATTTTTTCATTTATTTTTCTTGATGTCAAAGCAACACATTGAGTTAATGAAACTTCCTTCATATACTTCTGTAATTTCATCAAAATATTATATTTACAGAAGAGGTTCCCAAACTTTTTTTTCTCGTAGATCACTTTGAAAATTTTGCTGGTTCCGGTGGACCCCCTGCAGCTACCGTATTCCCAAAACTCAAAATTTTAAGATCAGTTCTACACTGCCAGACATTAGGATCGACTTACTTTACTTTACTTTTTTTTCGAAATTAAGGAAACAAATGACCAACGTTTATCCTTGGCATTCATATTTCTATTCTTTCTAAATTTTGGGTATTCCGACTAAAAAAGGGGGCGTCTCCAATAACCAGTTAATCTGTACTAAAGGCTCTATATTTCGTCTACTATTTCAGACATCATCAGGAGCTAAGATACTACGACTTTAGCTGGTAACTCCAGAAAAAAACAAGGCTCTCTCACATTGTTTTGTTGGTAATACAATGACATGTTAACTTTGGCGACACAAAAGGTATAATCTATAATAAAAATTGGAAGAAAAAGATTCCCCACCATCTAAGATCTTACTTCAGCAGTAAAGATGGCTGCAAAACAATGTGAGAGAGCCTTGTTTTTTTCTGGAGTTACCAGCTAAAGTCGTAGTTTCTTAGCTCCTGATGATATCTGCAATAGTAGACGAAATATAGAGCCTTTAGTACAGATTGACTGGTTATTGGAGACGCCCCCTTTTTTAGTCGGAATACCCTAAATTTAGAAAGAATATTGTTCTTAACGACTATTACTCCGTTACTTTCAAAAAAAAAAAAATATATATATATATATATATATATATATATATATATATATATATATATATATATATATATATATATATATATATACATATATATATATATATATATATATATAGATTGATTAAAAATATGTGATTTTTAATGAATCAACAGATGTTTTATTGAGTTATTTGAAAAATAGTTAATGAACTGTGTTGTCATATGTCTTTGACAGTAGCAGAAAATTATTCATTTACTTCATGAATTAGGAAAATACAGGAATTGCCCAAAGAAACATTAGCGAAACGTAGTTACTGTATGAAATTCTGGGTAACTTTTAAAAACAATTATTTATTTATTCGGATCGAAACTAATTTAGTTCATTAACAGTTTCCAACATTCAATTGTTTTTTGATTGGAAAACACTGCTGTGAAGTAGAAAGCCTAGTAAGAATTAATTTGAAGTTTCATAATTCGGAGATTGAATTTATATTGAAACTTTATGAGTGCTTCCAATGTCAATTCACCCTCCGATTTGAAGTAAATTGATGTGCCTACATTGAAAATTTCATTATGGAACTAGGAATTTTACAAACTTAATCATGGTTGCTACCGAACAAATTGAATGAAATAGCAATTATAGTTTCATTACGGTAGGTACTGTGACTTTATGGAACTTTATTATGTAGAGAATAACGAACTTCCTTACGTTACTAATTAAAACGACAAAACGATTTCATTATGAAACACCAGCAGCTGAGATATCACTCCAACATGTCAAAAATGAGTCTTTTACTGGTGCAAAAGATGACTTTTAGTCGTGTTATATCATATCGAAAAACAACATTGGGGTACAGAAGTGTTTTTTCCAAGGGTTTTTCTATGTATGATATATATATATATATATATATATATATATATATATATATATATATATATATATATATTATTATTATATATATATACCTATATATATAAATATATAAATTTATATATATATAGATATATATATATATATATATATATATATATATATATATATATATATATATATACCTATATATACCTATATATACCTATATATATATACAGGGTGTCCCGAAATTAGACGTCAATATTTCGACCACATATTCTACTTCCAAAACTAGAGATAAAAATTCATATAAACTAGGGTCCACAACTTCTTCGTTTTTAAGATACAGGGCGTTGAAGGTGAAGACGTGATGGTGGTTTTTCGTAAATATTTTCGAGACCTGTGAAGTTAATTCGATGAAATTTGATACAGTTACGAATCTTTTTACGCTCTATTCAATGTACTAAAAGTTAATAATGAAATATTTTCAGGAGTGCGTAGTGCAGGGGGGTATTGGTGAAAAATTTGGTCCAAATTTTTTGGTGGTTAATTCTTAGTAATTTTGACATCTAAGTTTGAAAATATGAGGCTTTTTGTACAAATAAGGTACTCCTCTCATACTTCGCTAGGAAGCAGCATTTTCGAGGAAAATGCATTTGAATATTTCTTTACGAATTGATTGTTTTCCCAAAATTAGACGTCAATATTTTAACCACGGACTCTACATCCAAAAATAGATATAAAAGTTCATGTTTACTAAGGTCCACAACTTATTCGTTCTAAAGGTGAAGACCTGATAACGGTTTTTCATAAATATCATATTTGAAATCAATATTCTAGTCTAATGCGAAGTGTGGTGCTGCATTTCTCAACAAGGTCGGAATTTCTCGGTGTTATCTTTGAAAGTGCGCAACCAATATTCCAAAATTCCTTTTTTATTAAAATTTGTGAAATATGAAATTTGTCATTTTAAAGCCCAAAATTTGTAGGCTCCCGAGCCTCCCAATGCCCTTCCCCCAAGTTTGGGAACCACTGAACTAAACATTGAGGAACAGTTATTTGAGATTTACTTATTCTAACATTTAGATAAGATGCTCGAAAAGGTTGTCCTGCTCATGAAGGCATATTTGAGCTCTACGGGTAATCGCATGTGAAGCTTGCGAAACTTCAAAATGGTTTTCGGTATTTGATTCCTCACGTATTACTTACTTACAGTAAGTCGGACATTTTCATTCAATGATATTCAGACATATAAACCAATTAAAGAAGACCTCACCACAACAATACAGAGGGAAAACAATACAATAGTTAAGAACTGGGAAATGAAAAACATGATATCAACAACAACTGCCAAAGCACTGATAACACACAACAGCCTACCACCCAAAATATATGGCTTACCTTAAGTTCACAAAGAAAACATCCCACTCAGACCCATTGTAGCATACACTCAGTCACCACTATACAAACTATCTAAATTCTTATCCTCAGTTCTTGACAATGTTGTGAATAAAAACCCATATACCATAAAAAATTCCTTCATATTAAAAAAGGAAATAGACCAAGTAGTAATAACTGAAAAGTCTACCCTATTTTCCCTTGACATCATTCCTGAAATAATCGAAAACAAATGGACCGAAATTACCAACTTCACCAACATTCCTAAGACGGAATTCACAGAAACTGTAAGGTTTATTCTGGGAACAAACTACTTCCAATACAAGGACACATTCTACCAACAAAAAAAGGCGTAGCTATGGGCAGCCCGCTATCAGCCACCATCGCCCAAATGGCAATCGAATACATGGAAGAACAGATAATACAATGAACAGAGACAAATATTACACTCTACAAAAGATTCTTGGACGACTGCCTATTAGTGGCAGATGCGGACCAGATACTACAAATACAGAATAAATTCAACAACATCCACCCAAAACTTAAATTCACAATGGAAAAAGAGAAAGACAACCAACTTAATTTTATGGACATGACTTTAATTAAACACGGAAATAAGATCCTCACTAAATTGTATAGGAAACCCATATCCACCGACAGACTCATACACTTTAAATCAAACCATCCCATTTCACAAAAAATAGCCATCATAACAAATTATATCGACCGAAGCCTGAAACTGACATCCCCCATTCTTGACCACAAACATTAAAACAGACAAATACACTACTACAGAAAAATGGTTATCCTCAATTGATGATAAACCAAATAACAAAAAAGAGAACTTATGAATTATACAACACAGAACAAACAAGCACCAAAATGAAAACAACAAAACATCCAAATACACAACACTGCCATACATACCCTCACTATCACAAAGAATAAGTCACATACTGAAACCATATGAAATAAAAATAACCTACAAACCACAAAACCAGGTAAAACAAATTTACACAAAACTCAAAAGCAAAACACCTCTAATGGACAAGACACACACACAGTATATGAAATCCCATGCAACAACTGCAATAAGACATATATAGGTCAAACAATGCAACACCTAAAAGAAAGAATTAAAACGCATAAATATTCAAAAACACAGATCACGGCACTGAATAAACACAAACAAACAACTACGACAAAACTAGAATTTTGGCAGCAGAAACTAACACAAAGAAAAGAGAAATTTTAGAAATGATACATATCCAGAAAAATCTACAAAATGTAATCAATAACCGTTCAGACGTGAATAATTTGAGCACCGTGTATTCCCAAATATTATAAAAGGCACATAACGCAAAGACACGTGAAACGAATATGACTCGACACCTGTTTCGGATTCATAAACCAGTCGTTCACAAGAGCTGGAACTTACCACAACGAAAGAAAAGAAAACAAAACGATCCGTAGTGAGGTACATTTTTAATATCAACCTTTGTATTGTAAACTAGCTTTAAATTATATTTTATCTTACAGACTCTTGATGAAACTCTTGTAAAAGTCTCCAAAAGTAGAGCCGAAACGTCGAGTAAATTAAATCCAACTTTATTAGTCATTTAGTATCCCAACGATATATATATATATATATATATATATATATTTATATATATATATATATATATATATATATATATATATATATATATATGTATATATATTATATATATATATATATATATATATATATATATATTTGTTAAGGTTAGACGACTGTCTAAGTTAAGGGAGAAAATGCTTAATCAGGTATGCACTCTTAGGGCTGTTTAAAAGAAAACTCTTGTTTCTGTTCAAGCTTTCGAGTCTTTATTGGCTCTTCATCAGGAACTCTACAATAATAATCATAAAGATATAAACAACATTAAGAATGCCTCTAAAAAGATATTACTTACGAAAAATGAAGTTGAACTCAACAGGTGGAAACCGTATAAACTTTTCGCCGACATCAAAAAGATAAGGTTAAAAACCAATACGTGTCACAAAGTAAAATTAAATAATAACATGAGATAGAGTAAAATGACAAATTATACAAGAAAACGTGAGAGAGGACCGTTAAAACTTTACTTAAAAAGAAAAATGCGAGAAAGAACTCCCAATTGACAAGTGACGCAGCAGCGTGAGACGCCGTTAGTCGTCTATGGAAAATAAAACAGTTGACAGATTATTGCCAACCTTAAGAATTCGATGATTAGTAAGGTGTACCAACCCATGAAAAATCACTGTGAAACAGAATGGAGAAAAGAGTTTTCAGTTGGAGAAGGGAGGTTTAACAAATATGCATAAAAAACACTAAGATTAGCGATATCAGTCCTGGCATTCATAGCATTAGGTTCTCTAACGATGGAAGACATTTCCAGGAAACATCTCTTTTTTAAATTAGATTCATGCTCCAAGACACAAACACCACCATAATCAGGAATGTGATCCTCATCTAAAACGTGTTTTGCTAAGGTGCAAGTAATTTTTGAATTTGTAACATCTCCCCTATGTGAGCAAATTCTGTCCTTAAGCTTCCGTTTAGTTTGACCAATATATTTGAGGTCGCATTGTGAAAAATGGTATACCAAACCAGGTGCTTCTGGTAGATTCTTACATTATGATTCTTACCACCAACACAAACAGAAAATCAACCTCGTGATTGGCATGAAAAACAGAGTTGTGAGAACCAGCCACACCTCCTTACGCAACCTAAATCTGAAAAAACTTGCACATCTTTTTGTTAATAGCGGTTATCCAAGTAAGTTGGTATATGGACTAATGTTCAGGAGAGCTACCATTGACGTTTTTCCTTCGGACAATGTTCCACCTGATCTGAGATCACAAAACTCTAAATTCTTTTTTTCGTTACCGTATATTCATTCAATGGTTCACAGTTTCAGAAAAATGTTTTCAAGATTTCCCTCCATTAATAATTCTTACAAAAATCAACTCACTGTTAATAGTATTTTTTCAAAGTTAAAAGATAGGGACCCAATTTTAGAACAATCTAATGTGGTTTATTGCATACCTTGTTCACAATGCGACCTCAAATATATTGGTCAAACTAAACGGAAGTTTAAGGACAGAATTTGCTCACATAGGGGAGATGTTAGAAATTCAAAAATTACTTGCACCTTAGCAAAACACGTTTTAGATGAGGATCACATTCCTGATTATGGTGGTGTTAGTGTCTTGGAGCATGAATCTAATTTAAAAAAGAGATGTTTCCTGGAAATGTCTTCCATCGTTAGAGAACCTAATGCTATGAATGCCAGGACTGATATCGCTAATCTTAGTGTTTTTTATGCATATTTGTTAAACCTCCCTTCTCCAACTGAAAACTCTTTTCTCCATTCTGTTTCATAGTGATTTTTCATGGGTTGGCACACCTTACTAATCATCGAATTCTTAAGGTTGGCAATAATCTGTCAACTGTTTTATTTTCCATAGACGACTAACGGCGTCCCACGCTGCTGCGTCACTTGTCAATTGGGAGTTCTTTCTCGCATTTTTCTTTTTAAGTAAAGTTTTAACGGTCCTCTCTCACGTTTTCTTGTATAATCTGTCATTTTACACTATCTCATGTTATTATTTAATTTTACTTTGTGACACGTATTGGTTTTTAACCTCATCTTTTTGATGTCGGCGAAAAGTTTATACGGTTTCCACCTGTTGAGTTCAACCTCATTTTTCGTAAGTAATATCTTTTTAGAGGCATTCTTAATGTTGTTTATATCTTTATGATTATTATTGTAGAGTTCCTGATGAAGAGCCAATAAAGACTCGAAAGCTTGAACAGAAACAAGAGTTTTCTTTTAATCAGCCCTAAGACTGCATACCTGATTAAGCATTTTCTCCCCTATATATATATATATATATATATATATATATATATATATATATATATATATATATATATATATATATATATATATATGTATTATGTTGATGTTAGGAAAATGCTTCTTGGTGGTATAAGTTTTTTCTTTATCTGTCGCTATTTTAATGTAGAGATTTCGTATTTTAAAGGAATTGCGAACCTTCACGAAGCCTGTAGATTGAGTTAGAAAGTACGAATTTCGTACATGGATTGATTTGCTTGTAGGGAGTGTCTTCCGATGGCTTCAACTATTTTTCTCAACTCCGGCATTTCATTGACAGAAATCTGAACTTCATTATTCAAAATTACTATGATTTTAAATGAAATGTTCTTGAAGCTATCGAGTGAAACATATATTCAAATTATGAATATATGTCAACTGATTTTCTACTTTTCATTTTCTTTGATAATAACTTTATATTCCTTTTTTATTTTCAGGAACTTTATCGACATCATCGCTATCATTCCGTATTTCATTACCCTGGCGACTGTGGTCGCGGAGGAGGAGGACACGCTTAACCTGCCCCGCGCACCAGTCTCGCCGCAAGACAAAAGCACTAACCAGGCCATGTCTTTGGCCATTTTGAGGGTGATTCGGCTCGTGCGCGTCTTCCGAATATTCAAGCTGAGCCGGCACAGCAAGGGCCTGCAGATCCTCGGCCGAACGCTCAAGGCCAGTATGCGAGAGCTTGGCCTACTCATCTTCTTCCTATTCATAGGTAGGTTCTCATTTCATAACTTAAGGACAACTTAGTTCTGTCCATACGTCGATATTCAGCTTTTCAGGACGAAAAAGTGGTTAGTGAACTTCGGATGAGATTTCTTGTATGGATTGGCAGAAAATAGATATTTCCATACTCGCAGTTTGACAAATAAGAGCTCAGCAATCGAAAATAACTCGCGTTTATTTTGGTTAGGTCAAAATTATTTTCTAAAAAATTATGATAATGATGAGTCGTATTTTCCCTATATTACTCACAGATTACCTGATTAGTATAAGAACGGAAACGATTTTTCGCACTTTAACAAACTCGATCAGGTAATTCAGGTTGTTTTAGAGCCAGAGCAAAACTATCAAAATTTGGACAAATTCGATCAAAATTTTGGCGAGAGCAGTAAAAAACCATTTATGAACAATATATCCGAAACTCAGCCTTTTGAGCCTGGAAGATGTTTGAAGCACCCTCAAACTAAGTTAGGATGGTTGAAAATGTATACGTGGATGTTAGGTATATGCCTCTTGGCGATACAAATTATTTCCTTCAACGCCATTTCTGTGAGGAGTTTTCTATTTGCGCACCTCTACAACTTCAGTAGATGTAGTTAGAGGGTTGAAATTTGATACGTGCATCGAGTTGATTTTAGGATAGTATTCTGAAAGGTTTTCAACTATTTTCCTTAAACGTTGCCGTTCCATTGTAGAGATTTCATGTTTTTTCATTGGTTTTGAGATTTAGCTCACCTCTACATCCCCACTAAATTGACTTAGGGGATGAAAAAGAATCAAAATTGAGGGAAAATACGACCATTTTTTCAACTCCTGTTACAGCAAAAACGTCAGTTATGAATTTAAATTTCGATAAACTCTTCACTGTTAACTTTTTATTTTTCCTCAAATGAGACATTCACAGGATTCCATAACGTCGATCTCGATATAATGAAAGATGGGTAATCAAAATTCAAATTTAATATACTTAATCTACTATAAATATTATGATGATGGATATTTCCAATCGTTTACTGATATTTCACCAAAAGATGTGATATTTCAACATAAAGCTCATAAGACTACAGTAATTAATTGAATCTCCTACGTCCAAACCATTTGAACCTTGCTCCAAGCTTATCAGCTGGAACTTATCTTCTTGAAGATTGTACATTAAGTGCGTTTGTCTGCTGTCGATGATGATCAATTAAATTAGAATTTAAGTGGCCCCAATCGATAGCAGACAAGTGCAGTTTGTGAAGAAATGACAAACAATGTACTTTGACCAACACCTTAAGGGCGTCTGAAAATGTTTGAACAAAAATTTTGGAAGAATTTCAAGTAGTAAATAACTGAAAAGGTGATATCAATCCACATATGCTGTCTGTCTAATAACTGCACAGATTATTTTATACCAATCCAAATTTTTTCTACAGGGAAGTAGCTGAACATTTTAAATGAGTGAATATTCTTGATCACCTATAAATTAGAGCAACTGAAAACTTCAATAATCAAAAGCAACAGAGTAGATTAGAAAGAAATTTTTATGTCAGCGTCGTTTTCAGCTGGAAAACTTGTCGATTAATATGAATTGAAGCGCATAGTGATATTTTAATATTTAATATTACTTATAATAACTTTGTCTGCTGTCGATGATGATCAATTAAATTAGAATTTAAGTGGCCCCAATAGATAGCAGACAAGTGCAGTTTGTGAAGAATCGACAAACAATGTACTTTGACCAACACCTTAAGGGCGTCTGAAAATGTTTGAACAAAAATTTTGGAAGAATTTCAAGTAGTACATAACTGAAAAGGTGATATCAATCCACATATGCTGTCTGTCTAATAACTGCACAGATTATTTTATACCAATTCAAATTTTTTCTACAGGGAAGTAGCTGAACATTTTAAATGAGTGAATATTCTTGATCACCTATAAATTAGAGCAACTGAAAACTTCAATAATCAAAAGCAGCAGAGTAGATTAGAAAGAAATTTTTATGTCAGCGTCGTTTTCAGCTGGAAAACTTGTCGATTAATATGAATTGAAGCGCATAGTGATATTTTAATATTTGATATTACTTATAATAACTTTGTCTGCTGTCGATGATGATCAATTAAATTAGAATTTAAGTGGCCCCAATCGATAGCAGACAAGTGCAGTTTGTGAAGAATCGACAAACAATGTACTTTGACCAACACCTTAAGGGCGTCTGAAAATGTTTGAACAAAAATTTTGGAAGAATTTCAAGTAGTAAATAACTGAAAAGGTGATATCAATCCACATATGCTGTCTGTCTAATAACTGCACAGATTATTTTATACCAATCCAAATTTTTTCTACAGGGAAGTAGCTGAACATTTTAAATGAGTGAATATTCTTGATCACCTATAAATTAGAGCAACTGAAAACTTCAATAATCAAAAGCAACAGAGTAGATTAGAAAGAAATTTTTATGTCAGTGTCGTTTTCAGCTGGAAAACTTGTCGATTAATATGAATTGAAGCGCATAGTGATATTTTAATATTTAATATTACTTATAATAACTTTGTCTGCTGTCGATGATGATCAATTAAATTAGAATTTAAGTGGCCCCAATCGATAGCAGACAAGTGCAGTTTGTGAAGAATCGACAAACAATGTACTTTGACCAACACCTTAAGGGCGTCTGAAAATGTTTGAACAAAAATTTTGGAAGAATTTCAAGTAGTACATAACTGAAAAGGTGATATCAATCCACATATGCTGTCTGTCTAATAACTGCACAGATTATTTTATACCAATCCAAATTTTTTCTACAGGGAAGTAGCTGAACATTTTAAATGAGTGAATATTCTTGATCACCTATAAATTAGAGCAACTGAAAACTTCAATAATCAAAAGCAACAGAGTAGATTAGAAAGAAATTTTTATGTCAGCGTCGTTTTCAGCTGGAAAACTTGTCCATTAATATTAATTGAAGCGCATAGTGATATTTTAATATTTAATATTACTTATAATAACTTATAGTATATAGTCCGAGAAATAGCAGTCATTAATGGTTATGATAGAGAAAAATGCAGGTAAACACATGAAATTTGCAATAATACCAAATGGACTTTTATTTATTCATTAAATAATATTAAACTGGTGAGCATTGATTCTTCTCGATTTTAACACAATATGATTTTGATAGTAATCTCATAAAACATAATTCTTCACTTTTCTTGGAAAAAAACTGATGTTTCAAATGAACTAAGTTTGGAAAACAAAGTTAAGCAAAAATGGTGATCCTCAATGCTATTCAACTCCAAATTTTTTAGATTCCATAACACAATATTCTTATGGAGTTGAGTTTTCTCAGTAATGAACTATATAAACTTTGACATGGAATTTCTACTTTTGAGTTTCAATCAAGGTTAAGAATTTTACCTCCAAACTTTACTTTATTTTGTCGAATTTCAATTGAAATTATGAAATAAATTTTTTTGACGGGGATTGTAGTTTAACCACCAACACATTTATCTTGCATTCAATATGGGCACGAATTGGTAAAAAGAAATCAATGCAATGATTAGGAATGGTTGTAATAGTAATCATAATCGTCTTTTTAAGGACCAAACTAAATCATATTATAATAAAGAACATATTACATATTTACATTAGGGGGGCATGGTCTCTGTGGTTTCCCTTATCACCTAATATAAGTAAACGTAACTACTGATATAAGACTTCATAGCACCGAATTAGCAACTTCATACTGCCATAGTCGCAAAAGTATAAATTAAGTATAATTGTCTGTTTTTAAATTTTTCAATTTTTATAATGTTCAATAAAATCATTTTTCAGCCTTTTATTGCAAATAAAATGTAGCCAGTTGAAATACAGCACAAGAAAACCCAATTTAAATATTATTTCTCCACGATCATCACAGAATTCGTCAATTCTGATATCAAATTTGATTACAGAATGCTGGAATTCTCTCTCTTGAGATTGAAGAAATATTCTGCAACACCTCTGCCCCCATGCAATTTAAATGTATTTGCTTTCTCTCCCTTGTGATAGAATAATATTCTCACACTGGCTAGCAATAATGACATTAGCCTTGACGCAGTTGATTGTCATCGTAGTGGCAAATTTGAGTAAGTGTCAAAATTATTGCTGTCACGTTTTCATTCGAAAATATAATAAGTATTATGAATTTATGCAGTGGTTCAGAATCAGAGTGTGAAAATACACCACTACACTGGTCATTGTTATCGGAGGACGTCGGCTACTGTGTTAGTGGACACAGGAGCAGATATGGGAACACTAAAATGGCATGGGAGATGGAAGTCTTCTCAAGTGCCAGAAGGATACATAAAAAATTCGGTGCAAAATGGAATAAATAAAGCAAATAAGTTAGTCTCATCAATTACTGGATCTAAAACACCGCTAATCATGCCTTCCACTTCAAATTATGTGACTGATAGTTCATCTTCTACAAACCACGCAATTGTTGAAAATTCTTCCAATAATGCACCAGTTTTCATTTCGAGAACTGTACAAATATAACAATTAATACAAAGTAGAATGTTTCTTGAATTATTGAGCGTTTACCTAATATAATTGTGATTGAGTTCTGTAATATAAATTATCTTTTGTTCATTTTCATATAAAAATATATATTTAAAATTTTCGATCGTGGAGAAAGTATAGTCTGCTACTCGGTTAGAATGAAAATTCGTGATGCTCGTGGTTCCTCACGCTCGCCTTCGGCTCGCGCTCGGAACTTTTCCACTCGCATCGAATTTTCATTCTAACCTTGTTACAGAATATACTATTCTACGATACGGTACATTTGTTATGTTCAAGATCTATATTTCTATATGACTTTTATATGTCTACTTTGAATATAGACGAGGCTAGTCTGAAACTTTTCGACTTGAACTTGAAGATTCCTAAATCGTCAGATTTTTGCTCGCATACTTTGCAATATATCCAAGATTGAACAATTCATATAACATGTTGAATGTTGGTCAATCATAAGTTGTGTCAGTTGATGTTAGTTTTCCTCTAAAGAAGAAAGTAGTTGAGTACCGAATTATCATTATATTCTCGCATGCGAAAGGCTATCTACGCAGTAGCGGATTTACCACTAGGCCGACTAGGCCGCAGCCTAGGGCCGCGGGCTGTGGAGGAGCCGCACGGGGTTCCAAATATGTATAAATTTTTAAAGGATGTACTTGCACTTAAAAATTGAAGATGACTCCAAATGCTATTGGAGAGAGCACATTCAGTATTTTAAAACGATTAAAAATGATTTGATTTTTTTGATTGCAGTTCTGACTCAAGGTTGTCTAGTTTAGCCAGTTTTGCTGCAAATGCCGAACTGTTTAAAGACTTAGAATTTGTATGACCGAGTCAAAGATTTTGCTTCACCGAAAGCTCGAAAAGTTGATCTGTAGATATTTATTTAAAATCTTGTTGAGTGGTTTCAGTGTTTTTTTATTTTACCTGTGTAGGGATGTTATTTAGGTGTTGTTGGCGACATTCTCGTATGTTATATTCAATTTTAAAAATTTTTAAAGATGAGGGTTGTTTTAATTTGGAAGTTTATTATTGTCTTAGATATTAAATACAGTACATCCAATTTTTGAGGATTATTTTAGCTATCTTAGGATTTCTTGGCGACAGTCGTATGTTATATTTCGTTTTTAAAGTTGGTAAAGAAGGGTATCTATTGTGTTTAGTTTTAACATTATTACTTTACCCTCTCAGATGGGTATATTAAATACAATGAACAAATTCGCAAAGAAGCCTCTATATATTACTCACAGGACTTCACCCTGGGGGGGGGCAGGGGACCGCACAGAAAAGTTGGCCTAGGGCCCCAACCTTTGTAAATCCACCACTGTATCTACGTTAATTGAAAATAGATCATGTCAACGGGGACTGCAAGATCATTCTTATAATTTGCAAAATCAATCACCTCTGAAATACATGAAACTGAATTGAAACCTTGTCAGAATAGCATGATTGACGATAACCTTCAAGCTCTACTGATAATATTTTGAAATTTCATCGAATGATGCTGCTCGATTGTCGATTCATGGTTAAGAGATAGCTTATTCTGTGAGCATTTCGAAAGAAGTCGTATTGACGGAAGATGTTTACTTCAAGGGGGAAGCAGGGACATACAACGAACCATTGTATGACTACTTGAACACAAAAATTGTGAAAAAATCCCCACCAAATCCTCGCAGTAATTCATCATGAATAAATTCAAGAATTAGGATTTGAATTGATTAGATTTTGAAACAATTGTCTTTTTTCTTCATTTCGATGAACATTTCTTCATATGAATTGAAAGTGTGATAAGGAGTTATTTTTAGTTATAAATGATTCTACTGCACTACTCGCAAAAATTAATCAGATAAGAGCACCGCTAGGAAGAATTAATAAAATGACCAGAAGACTGTGTGGAGAGAGAGAGATAAATTTGACTGAAAAATATGTCTACATTAGGCTGGAAACTTTCAGACTTTTTTTGTAATTCAAAGGCTGTAAATTCAAATTTGAAGACATATAATATTGAAATTAGGTTGTTTTTAAAATTCGTCACTCACAGCACAACTCATTGATCTTTCAACTGATTATTTTTATTCTAATATTGAAGCAAAGTTAGCTATTTCGACAAAAGCTGAGTACCTAAATCTCAAACTTCTAGTTCGAACATGATTTTCTTCTAAGAAAATTGAGATAAACGGTGAAATCTCCTGAAAATTATGTCCAATGGTTTAATTTTATCAAAATAATACCGAAAAATATCTACAGCGCGTTAATATTCACTTCATGCACTTTCCTCTCATTTTATGGACTGGCAGCATTAATGGAGTTTGATAACATCGAAGTTCGAATATTTGGACTGTTTGTAATTATTGAGATTCAATTGATTTATATATATTAAACACTTTCTGGAAATCTGTTACATAATCTTCAATTATATTAAAAATTTATTTAATAGTAGGTACTTCATTTTTCATAGCAGAGGTTCGAGTCCTCATCGAGATCAAAAATTTTAAATATGTGAATTTTTCAGTTAAATTAGTGACGTATTGTAAAACTAAAACCATAGGGTTTGATTTCATGTTGTTATTACATAATAATCAGCACCGTATTGCACAGAACGAGCTGAAATATTCAACATTTCTTCAAATTAACATGGAGATCCAAAGAATTTATTCTTATCATTAACGAGAATTAACTACTGCTAAGCCCAATATTTTATGAGTAGGTATCAATATTTTTTAACAAACCTTTAATATCAATTCAATTTCACTAGTCCAAAATCTTAAATTAATAGAAAATCAAAATATCATCACCAGAATATAAACCAATAATCAGATAGTGTTATTTTTGCACTATTTCTGCCTTTATAATCATTTTGAACACCTGTAAGGAAAAATCAGATCTATTACATAAAAATATTAACTTTATCCAAACCACAAAATTCTTATCTCTTCAAGACTCTACCGTACTAAAAATTTAAGATGAAAACATCATCTCTGGCTTGCATTTGAAAAAGATCATTTTCAACGATAATTTATGGTAGACAATATTCTGTTCAGAGAAAGTGAATTCAAGTGTTTTTAATAGACCTTAATATTTTTCCATCTATTAACTTGGCTGCCATGGCTACGGCTTGTGCCATGCCTGTTCCAGGTGTGGTCCTGTTCAGCAGTATCGTCTACTTTGCCGAAGCAGGCAAAGAACAATCGTTCTTCAAGTCGATCCCGAATGCTTTTTGGTGGGCTGTAGTGACCATGACGACCGTTGGCTACGGAGACATGAGGTACAGTGTACTGCGCAGAATCTTACTCACCTTCCCCCTCTCCTCTTGCAGGTGTCGTGCTGTTCTCGAGTGCCGTCTACTTCGCAGAGGCGGGCTCCGAGAATTCCTTCTTCAAGTCCATCCCAGACGCGTTCTGGTGGGCAGTGGTCACCATGACAACCGTGGGCTACGGCGACATGACGTATGATGTACACACCTAATTCAGATTTAGTTGCCTACACCGTAGCGAAACTTTACGTGTACACTAAAATAATTATCAACAGATTTCGAGGAATGACAGGAAAGAGCAGAATTTCGACAATATTTTAAATGAACTAGAAGTCATTTCTGATTCTTATTTTTCTACTTTCCGTATGTTCTACGTGGACTTTCTACCTATCGCTATAGACATACTTACGACTACAGACTTCTGGTGTGTTTAAAAGAGAACAAACCATTTTGTTAGGTCCCAAATTGAAAATAGTAGTATTCGTCTTCAAAACTGTCATATAGTATCGAACATTAGTGACAACCGGTTGCCAACCGACCTGCCGGAAATATACTAACTTCCAACAAGGACGATGTTGGTTGTCTGCTATCCTTATAGTCACTCTGAAAAATATAATAAGAATTCATGATTCATTGAATGACGAAATAATCAAATGAAACGGAATACCACTGTATCGATTTTTATGATATCCTTAATTGATACCGTATCTTTGGTAGATTCAAAAGGCAGATAATTCCAGATTAGATAATTGATTGATTTAAATTCAACACGTGATAACTAACCTGATAAGGGCTCTTTCCTGTCATCTTCTGTTTTTTTTCTTTGAAGACGGTTAAGAGAGACCTCGGGACCACGAGAAAATTCTTTGCTCCGGAACGCGTTTCTTTCAAATTCAGGCAGACACCGGCGAATTTCCCCAAGACCCTTGATGTCGTGTCGCTCGATGTTTGCTGGATGTTGCTTGTCTTGTCAGGCCAGTCTCCAGGTCAGATAACTACTATGATAACCATTCGTAATCTTCCAAGATTCACATGAAGATTAGTATTTCGGAACAGATAATCCATTATGAATATACTTCACATCTCAATATAATGAAAAATCTTGCTTATTAATGTGTTCCAATCAAAATCTATAACACTAAAGTAATTTAAAGAAGATAGAATTTTTGGAAAAATTCTACTTTTAGAATAAGATGAAATTTTTCTCTTCAAATTATTCCTTACAATATGGTTAAAAATTATGTGTTAAACAAAGAGAATTTAAGGAGTAAACTGATTGGAATGTTTTTTCGAAATTTTAGAAGAATTTTTTTGAGATTTCAGTGCTTGTGTAAGTTATATTTAATAAAATCATCGTTTGGTACTTAATCAATAGATCAATTACTATACATCTTTCCGAAATACTAAATCTAAACTACTCACTAGTCCTTCAATGGAAGGACTTCAATTGGATTGTGGTAAATGCTTTGTATATTTGCTTACAGTTATGATTTTAATATTCATAATTTGGATATAGAAGTTACATGGTCTGGACTCTGGTCTAAGTATCCGTAATGAGGAACAAAGAATTTTCTATTGGAATGTTTAACACGAAGATGCTCGAACACAGCATCTCACCCCGCATGAGCTTTTCATCCAAACCCAACATCCATTCTGCAACCCTTATCATTTATACAAATGCTTAATTCCTCTCATGAAATTAACACAACACCAATTGATACTACCTGTGTAACTAACGCAATAATGCTTTTCGTTTGTGGCATTTTGTTTGTGTTAATATTGGCTGAGACTACAAGATTTAGGTAATATATGAACTTACATATATATATATATATATATATATATATATATATATATATATATATATAAATATATATATATATATATATATATATATATATATATATATATATATATATATATATATATATATATATATATATATATATATATATATATATATATATATATATATATATATATATATATATATATATATATATATATATATATATATATATATATATATATATTTATATATTATTATATATATTTGTATATATATACATATATATATATATATATATATATATATATATATATATATATATATATATATTTATATATATATATATATATATATAATATATAATATATATATATATATATATATATATATATATATATATATATATATATATATATATTACTTATATATATACATATATATATATATATATATATATATATATATATATATATATATATCCATTTATTTATACAGGGTTAATCAGGTAAAATTTCATACCTGAAAATTCTGTTTAATATGAACTTTTGTTACAAAGACATTGGATTTTTAATTTTTGACACTATTAGAATGTTGTACATGATTTTCTACATTTTCAAAATACAGTAAAGATACAATTTAGATAATTTACTACAGCAGCTTAATTATGTAAAAAACAAATAGCAATTAACACCATCAAAAATCAGCAATCCGAAATATATATTTTTCATACGTTAATGTAAAATTTACTTCAGTTAAAAATCAATATTTCCGTCATAGCTACCTGTGTATCACTAACACTTTCACAGGGTGTCCTCGATAAAACATTTTACCTGAATATTTCGTTTGTTATTAACATTTCAAAAAGTTCTGAGAACGGTTCAATTTTTCATTTGAGTGGGACGTAGATTGACATTATTACTTACTTTGTAGCTGCGCCCCTCCTAAGATTTGAGTATCAACTTGTGTCATCATAATTAGTAGCATAGATCTTCTGATTTGAGCCCAAAAGTATTTGTTCTTTGGGGGCATCTGAAATCAATGTTTTTTTCCAAATGAGCCCAAACTTTCAACTACAGAAGTTTTTACAGTTTTAAGAAGGTATTTCAAGTACCAGAAACAAGTGCGCAGTTTGAGCAGTTATTTTGATCAATTTTCGATTCTAAAAACAAACTTTAGAATTAGTAATACAAAATTCTTGAAATTCATGTCATTTTTTTCTGAAACTGAATCATGAGATTTTGATTGTTTTTACGAATTCAGTCAGTTTCAATATAGCCTCCATACGTGTATCTCATTTTCTTTGGTGTCATTTGAAAATTTAAAGTTGGTAAATAGGGGTGGCAACTATCATACAAATAATAATGTAAATCGATGTCCCCCACAAATTAGAAATCCATTTGTTTTTGGAATGATTTCAAAACTATACTAAAAGAAATATTCAGGTAAAAATTTTTATATGTGACACTGTGTATAATCTACTGAGAAACAACATATGATATGAAAGTATTATTTCATCACAGCTGCTATTTTTCCACAAACAAATTAAGAAAATGAGATGATCTCCATCTTACAGTTATAAGAATTTTTAATTTCATTCGGTTACAATCCCTGTATATTTTATATAAACGTCAACAACAATTAACAAAAGAAGTAGAGAAAAAAATTCCTCAAAAATAAGAATGACATTGTCAGAATTTTAAAAAGAAAAATTTGTGCCCTGAAGATTATACTTATAGTATGACCTCTTGACTGAATTGTTAACGTGATAATCTTTAGTGGTCTCATTTTTGTTATTCAAAACGTTTTTTATCTATATATATATATATATATATATATATATAATATATATATATAATATATATGATATATATATATATATATAATATATATATAATATATATATAATATATATATATATATATATATATATATATATATATATATATATATATGATATATATGTACATATATATATATATATATATATATATATATATATTATATATATATATATATGTATATATACATATTATATATAATATATATATATATATATATATATATATATACATATATATATATATATTATATATATATATATATAGATATATATATATATATATAATTATATATATATATATATATATATATATATATATATTTATATATGTAAGAGAAGTAGCCACTAAATTTCATAGTAACAATAGTGAGCTGTTGTCCAAACATCATTTAACACAGAACTTCCATAGCAACAAGGAACTGTTCCGAACAATCTCATGCTCATCACACTCCGATCTGTGGGCAGTTGAGGCTAGTTCGAAAAGTTTCTAAACTAACACAGAAACAAGTTTTTATTGTCAACTTCAGTTTTATTTTTCAACATAGTCAGCTCGTAATTCTATATACTTTTCCCATCAATGCTTTCATCTCTTCAATTCATCCAAATGGAAGTTGACGTCTTGTTCTACAAAATCGTCGTTTACGAATTTGATGGCCTCCTCATTCGATAGAAATCTCTATCCTCCGAGCGAAACTTTGAGCCTCGGAAATAACAAAACGTCCTCGGAATCCAGATCTATTGAATGCGAAAGGTGGGACGTTAAATGAACTCCTATCTAAATATCAGGCTATCACGGCAGCGTGAGATATTATTGTTTTTCGTTTTTTCAAGTTCAACAGAAATCCGTGAAATTCACAAAAAACAATGGTTATCACTGTGCTGACAATTTTTTAAAGCGATTTGAATTTCGCAATCCACTTCAGAAGAAGTTAGGGATAGTTTTTGCAGGTTTTGTCCAACACTATCATCTTAAATCAAGTTGCTATGATTCCATTTGAATTCAGCTACACAATTATTCACAGTAAAAAAGACAACTCTAAGCCACCTTAAATAAAATATACCTCGACTTTAATTTGAATATAGGGATAAATATATATATATCACCAAAATATTTTTTATTTATTATCGCTATCCGAAGCCGAAAACTTCTCGGACAACCATCGTACATACGAAGTAGATATATTGTTATTCCTAAGAAATGGCTTCTATAGAATTATTTCAAAACAACCATATATTTCTTCAATGTCGCAGTAACTATTTTTTTCAAGAAAAAATATATATTTTTATCAAAAAATAAAGCAAAAAAATTTAAACAGAAAAAAAAAATTATATATATATATATATATATATATATATATATATATATATATATATATATATATATACTTACTTACATCTCTACATACATAAATGCATACAAAATAGATCAGAAATATAAAAGAAAATTAAATCAAAGCAGGCCTTTATAAAATATTTTGGTTTTTCGGAGATTTCAATTGATGAATCATTCGAAATTATTTCACAATGCCATCGGTTATTATAGTTCTACATTGTAGTATCAGTTTTCTATATTTAATTTCAATGTACTAGGTACATTGATCATAACATATTCCTGAACATGTATACACACACACACCTCAATTTCCTCCGGTGATTGTGTTGCTTCTTAGCATTTCTTCTGGCATGGCTATAAGAACAATAATGAGGACATATTACTTAACCTCGTTATGTATTCGTAGGCCTGTGGGAGTCTGGGGCAAGATCGTTGGTTCCCTGTGCGCCATCGCTGGTGTCTTGACCATAGCCCTTCCAGTGCCTGTTATCGTGTCCAATTTCAACTACTTCTACCATCGTGAAACGGATCAGGAGGAGATGCAGTCCCAGAACTTCAACCACGTTACCAGCTGCCCGTACCTGCCAGGCACTTTGGGCCAACATATGAAGAAGAGCTCGTTGAGCGAATCATCGAGCGATCTGGTGGAGCTTGAGGAAGGCTTGCTAGTAACCAGAGATCAGCTAGTCCGAAAGCAGAACTGCAACCCGCGACACAACAACAACATCAACGCTATGAGCATCGAGACTGACGTTTGACTACGAGGTAAGAAAATCATGAGGATACATTGAATATATGGAACACTTCCATTTCGAAACAGTAGCAATTATATTATCCTATACTGATTTTTAGTGGGCCAATTATCTAATTTGAAAATTTTTTCCAATATTCTGAGTGGTCACTGACGTACGGGTGAACAAGAAGCTCTATAAAGTTAGTTCTTCCGAGTACTCCTTTTCTTATACAGTTACATTACGATCAGTGCCGGTTTTACCAATAGGCTGAAGAAGGCTGCGGCCTATAGACCCCCCACCAATCATGACCCATGCCAAAATTGAAATTTTTAAATTTGTAGAGGAAATGTTGAAGTTTTGAAATTAAGTTAACTCTAGGTATATGCATAAAGTAAAATACTCATAAATCTACAGACATGTTAATATGCAGGTGACACAGCGAATTTATATTTCTTAAACGATAAAAAGTAAACTCTAACCCTATATGACCGAATGAAAACGTGTATAATGTAGAATGGTAAGTGTGGACTCTAAAGATTGAATTTCGTAAATTTTGAGAGATGTGGAATCATGGTCTGTTCTATCCAGGCGCGGATCCAGAGGATGGGAACGCCCCCCCCCCAAATGGCCTGGGACACACCTAATTGTTTCGATTGGGAGCTACTCGATTTACCATTGCCCAAAATACCAGTACCTTTTGGCTTTTGAATATATAAAAGTTCCCCCTCCAAAAGTCGGGCCTGGATCCGCGCCTGGTTCTATCATTTCTTTACTCATATTTACAATAATGCCATACGCTTAATATATATAAATAAGATATGAGTAAGTGATGCACACATTTTGAAATATATAGTATTATTCACAAAGGATTAAAATTAATATTATAACGTTTTTTTCTCGCGTTTCAAATTTGATGTTTTGGATTCTCGAAAAATTTTGAGAATTGGGAGCCTAAGATTTGACTCTTCTATAACAGTTTATGTGAACACGTACACCTGAGGCACTTCGATACTTTTAAATGTTGAAATTCAATTTTTTTTTCGCTATACTAGGTATATAAATTTGATAATATGTGACCAGCAGTTCATACTAAAGTATAAAAATCACATGATAGCGAACCGTGAAATGATGTGGTTTCGTCCTCTTAACGAGCCCTCCACCACTTTTCAACGTATAACCCCCAAAAATGTTAATCCGGCACTTATTACGATATATTTCAGAACAACTCAAAGCACATAAATTTAATTCATTGCGTCTTAGATGTTTCTCAGTAAGAGGTCATAGGTAAAGAAGTAAAAAATAAACTTCTTAAAATCAATTCTACTAGCATTCTTAGGTTTTTAATAGTCATAGACATACAGGTGAGCAACAAGCTTTTCAAAGTCACTGCTACTAGTTGCTTTATTTTATAGGTCTACATTATATTTGACTTATTATATACATATGTCGGAAAAATTTGAAGCATACCCATTTAATTCATAGCATCTCAAATTTTTCTCAGGTTTTTAGTAGTCATAGCAGGTGAGCAACAAGCTTTTCAATGTCACTGCTACTAGGTGCTTTATTTTATTAGGTCTACATTATATTTGACTCATTATATATCTATGTCGGAAAAATTTGAAGCATACACATTTAATTAATACTATCTCAAAACGGTTTTTAGTAGCCATAGACATGCGGCTGTGAAACAAAGAGTCAATTCTGCTAAGTGCTTCATTTCATTACGTCTATATTAGGTATATTTAACTTAAAATGTATTTCAGAAAGGCTTAGAGTATACGAATTCAATTAATAGCTTCATTAATTTTTTTATGGGCACACTAGTAGTCATAGATATGAGGATGAGAAAAAAGATTTTCACAAAATATTTCATTTTATAATTTCTAAAATATATCTGACTCACGATATATTTCAGAAGGACGTAAAAAGCATATAAATTTAATAGCGTCTTAGTTTTTTTGAAGAATTTTAGCAGTCACATACATAAGAGTGGAAGCAAGCTTTTTCACGCCTATTTCACTAGGTGCTACATTTTGTTACGCCTGCGTTACATTTGATCTATGATATATATCAGAAGAACTTGAAGCATGCAAATTTAATTCATAGGTTCTTGGATTTTTGTTAAGTTCATATACTAAGGAGTCCGAAAAACCCTCTTCAAAGTCCATTCTAAGTGCTCCATTTCATTACATCTACGTTAAATTTGACTTAAGATATTTTTCAGAAAACTGATAGCATTAGATTTTTCATACTTTTTCTAGTCTTAGACATACAGATGAAAAATAATATTTTTTAAATCAATTCCACTATGTACTTCATTTCCTTGCTTCCACATTGCATTTTACTACGATATATTTCAAAAAAACTTCGACCATACTAATTTAAGTCATAGCGTCTTATATTTTTCTAAGGTATTTAGTAGTCATAGACATGCTTATGAGAAACAAAAAGTCAAGTCTAATAAGTGCCTAGCGTCCAAGATTTTTCTGAAATTTTGAGTAGTCATAGACACAAGAGTAATAATCTGCTCTATTAAATCAATTTTATTACATCAAGATTGATTGCACTGCATTCAAATTACATTCAATTTTGAATATTCTCCAAAATCTTTTATACTCAAAAAACATATTGCATAACAGAGCTTGAGTCATTTTAACTCTACGATTCGTTTGATTACTGCTGCATTGCAATTATAAAGTCTGTATAAGTATCGCATTTAATTACGTATATTGTGATTTCGATCTTCCAAAGAAAAGAGATCTTCTTGAGTTCATTCGAAAATCGTTACATTTGATCTCTGGCTTTTCGTCGGTGATGTGCATAAATCAGATTACTTGTCAGTAAATTGAAGAGTTTTTCGCTATATAACGATATGATTCAACTGATTAGATCATATTTACAAAACAGAGTACAATATGTTCAATACAACAACAACTTTTCTGAAAGATTTACCTCAATATTAGGAGTTCCCCAAGGATCAATACGGGGCCCACTACTTTTTGACCTCTTTGTAAATGATATTGACAGATATATTGATACCTCTAAATTCTTGATGTATGCAGATCTATAGGGAAGTGAATACTATAAGCGATTGTGAACTGTTACAGAAAGATCTAGATGGCATTGTCGAGTTCTGCTACCAGAACGACTTTCAATTAAATGAGGGAAAATGTAAGGTAGTCACTTTTACTAGAAGAAATTACTTAGAGTCATCATATACAATAAGAGAGAGCACATTAGAAAGACTAGAAGAAATTAAGGATTTTGGAATTATTTTCAATCTTCACTTAATTTTGGCATGCACACAATATGTCGTAAAGATGCCCATAGAAAACTAGGTTTCATACTACGAAATTTCAACAAATTTAAATGGAATACTCTACTGGTTCTATAAAATGCATATGTAAGATCCAAACTAGTATATGCCTCAACCATTTTGAATCTCAATACAATTCTACACTCTGAGATGGTAGAAAGAGTTCAAAAGAAATTTTTAAGATGTTTGTATTATAGAAAAAACTTGAACTCTCCATCCATGATATCCTACAACACGCAGAGACTGCAGTTTGACATTGACACATTGTCCCATCGACAATTTTTAAATGATATAATATTCATCATCAAGGTTCTGAACGGTCAATTGAATGTACCTGAAATTCTATCGAAGATGCCAGTTTTTGTTCCAAACGTTTCCCTAAGGAAACGAGATGTATTATTTTATGTGGATAATTCCAACGGCCCTCTAAATCGATGCCTAAGAAATGCAAACACTTATAACAGGAATTGTGATGTGGATATTTTTAACGCTAGGATGAGTGATATCTTGAATACGAAATGAATGAATTCTATTCTTTACATGATCTATGATATATTTTAATATTGGACTCACATTGTATATATTTCACTGTGAACATGTAATAGACCAGGGAAGAAGCCTCTAAAAATGATAAAAAGTGAAAAAAGAATAATAGTAGGATGAAACTCATTGGAAAAGAGGGAAAATATAATAGAAATGGAAGAAAAAATAAATTACGGGCGATCTGAGGTCGGGAAGGGGAAGGGGAAGGGGGTGAGTTTTTAAGGGTAAAAAACGGTTTATCTCGATTTCTGACAAAACTACAAGTCCTATGGAAAAAAGTCAAATGGCAAAGTTGTAGGTAATAAAAAGATCTACAACTTTTGTAATAACCTCAAAATTTATGTGAAAAGTTCAAAGAACCAAGTTTTTGGTTTTTTATTTTTATGTTTTACAAACAAATTTTTTTTTCACGAAATTTGGTGAGAACTTACCTATTTATGTCCCAAATACACTGTAATTTATTTGATTTAAAATTTTTATTTTTTCACTTTATTTTGACTTAATATCGGAAAAAAACCCTAATATTCAATCGAAAATTCTGCCGTCAAAATATCAGCTTTTTCCAAAAATTTAGTGTGCTTTCTGTTCGCTGAAATCTCTACTTTCTGATGGTGTGAAATGAAATACATTATTGTAATAAATGTTAACAAACAAATAAGTTAATAAAGTTAATATTTAATAATACATCTACAATATTTTGAGAAAGTTGTAGAATCTTCTTTAAATTATATGCGTAGATGCCTATTTATTGCTATTTTGAGATAAATTATATACCTGAGTGACCTACGGAAAATTTTAGCCTATCAAAACGTATTTCATAGCGAATTGGTGAAGGGTCTGGGACTTACTACATACCTGTTATTTCGTAGCTGCTGTAGAATTTACTATAGTAATGTATTTTTTTTCACACCATCGGAAAGTAGAGATTTCAACGAACAGAAAGCACACCAACTTTTTGAAAAAAGCTGATATTTTGACGGGAAAATTTCCGATTGAACATTAAGATGCTTTTTCGATATTGAGTCAAAATAAGGTGAAAAAAATTAATATTTCAAATCATATAAATTGAAGTGTATTTGGGACATAAAAAGATATGTTTTCGTGAAAAAAAAATTTGTTTGTAAAAGATAAAAATAAAAAACCAAAAACGTGGTTCTTTCAAAAATTATCGACCCTGGTCTATAAAAGGGCTTTGCCTGTTTGTATTGCAGTATAAATAAACAAATAAATAATTACCAAGTTTTTCACACCTTTCCTGGCGGCCGGAATGAGAGAGCTTTCTCTGCGACGAAAGTGGCATCGGTCTAAAACAAGCCGTCGAATCGCCGGTGGATCGCATTATAGATTTTCGGCATTAATTCGGCAACGCGGTAACCATGCGAACGGCGGCGGCGGTGCTGCATCATCGTCGTCGGTCCAGGGCCAGGGTCGGGGCAGGGGCGGTTGCCGTACCCGCCGTATCGAGCGCGGCATAACGCGCATCCCCCGTTTCTATAGTTACCTAAAACAGCGGCGTGTATAACTCCTGCTACAATAATTATTCTCAAAATCCCAAGATATTTCACTGAGAATGGCGTTTATGAAATTTTTTGAAATTTTACTTTCTAGCCGTAAATTTTCCGGGAATTGAATTGTCTTGTATTTTCTCATTTATTCGAGAATTAGTGAAATTCTTGCATTATCGATAAAAATTCTTTTATATTACGTGATGAAACATCAATTTTGCAGTTATTGGTACATATATATTTCAACGTTTTTCACATTATTGTTTATGATAATTATGTTTATCGAATAATAATTCGAAAGTAGGATACAATATAATTGAATAATAGATCGTTAGATGACTATCGGCCTCTTCAGTTTTGATCATGTATTTCATCCGGGTGATATAATCTTAAAACATTTAAGATAAGTCATCGTTCTATATTTTATACAGAAAATATTGAAATAAATGTAAGTTATTTATTTCTAAATTTCAAGCATATTATTCTTTACTTAATGTAAAATTGAATAAGTGATAATTTCGAAAATCTTCGCACAGAGTTCTTTATTTTCTCCTGAAAAACTCCCAACAGTATCGAGGCATTTCTGAACTTGATCAGAGAGTTCTTTGAATATAGTGATTTTCATAGAATTATTCAAAATCAAATTTTCAAAAATGATCAGATTTTTCAACACAATTTTCCTAAGGCTAATATAGCAAATTTCACGTTCTATTGAAAAATATATTTAGTTTCACTAATTTACCAAAAAACAAAAAATAGATTAGGTACCTACCAGTTCCTTCCCTGTACATAGAGTTAGTTGCTGCGGTTATTGGTACCTATATATTTTCCTCTATCTTCAAAATACTGTTCATCATTAATTATGGTTTCCAGGAAATAATTCGTTCGTAGGATACAATATAATTGAAAAGTAGATTGTTAAAGGACTATCGGTCCCGTCGGTTCCATCTTGCAGAGAATTCGTTTATTCGAAACTAATCAAACAAACCCCCTAGCAACAATGCTATTTCAACCTATCTTGATGGTAAATATTAGAAGTGTAAAGATAGTCATCACAATCGATAGAACATAATAGTCAGGTTTGTTTGATTATTTTCGAATTTTCGAATAAATGTCCTAGTTTCACTTCAGTATATTCACCTACGTGTTTCGTTAGCATGTGTGTACCTATATTTATTCACATATACATACCTTACTAATTTTAATTTATATGTAGATATATATATATATATATATATATATATATATATATATATATATATATATATATATATATATATATATATATAAATTCATTCAATACAATTAAGTATTGAGCAAAAAATGGAGTTCCATATTACTACCACCTTCTCCTCTAATACGACAAAAATTATTTATTGGTGACATTACATTCAACAAGTATATTTTACATTGTAACGATAAGGTTATAATTATCGAATTTCTTCAGACACTCAAAAAGGAACACCACAGTGGCAATAATACTCTTTCGTATCAGAGAAAAAATAAAGTTACAATTTTAGAACCGTTCGTCTTAACAAAATGAATCTTTGCTTTTTTTTATCTTTACCTATTTTTTATTCTCTTCAAAAATATTAGACTAGGTTTCACTAAATGTATTCGACAGTGAGGTACGGAAATATCTGTATGTATATATATGTATATATATATATATGTATATATATATTTTTATATATATATATATATATATATATATATATAATATATATATATATATATATATATATATATATATATATATATATATATATATTATACTGGGAAATGGATAGAGTATTTACTATGGATGTGTTCGATATAGTATAAATGGTCTGACTTTTTCTTTTTTCTCTTCTTCTTTTCTTTTGTGAATTAAAATTAATTTGAATTTATATTAAATTGTAATAAATAATGCACGCACAGGTTTCACAGAACCCATAGTGCATTATATTAGTAATCTTGAGGGTAATATTTTGTTGTAGTTCTTTTGATATTTCATTTAAACTGAAGTATTTATTATTATTATTGTCATAATAGTTGTTGTTATCTGAAGTATAAAATGGTATTATGTTATTATATATATATATATATATATATATATATATATATATATATATATATATATATATATATATATATATATATATATATATATATATATACAGGTTGTTAGGTAAAAATTTCAGACTTCATTCCTTGGCCTATATGGAAGAATATTTTATCCTACGATGATTTCTGAAAACGTTCTTTATTTGGAAGATACAGAGTAAACAATATTTGCTACAGTAACAACAGTTTTTTATAAAAAGTTCATGTGACGTTGCTCAATTTACAATAAATGTTCGAAATAACTTCCTTCAGCCTGGATACAAGCATTCAATATTCTCGTCATTGAGTGCTAAACTCTTTCAAACATACCAGGGTGGTTTCTAGTTGAGTTACATCCAGCAAATAATCGATTTCGCAAATCGTCCAAATTCTCCACTGGAGTAGCGTAAACAAATGATCTCAGATATCCCCATAATGAATAATCCAGGGGATTCAAGTATGGGAATCCAGCAGGCCATGTGTGTGGCCCACCTCGACCAATACAGTGATCTCCGTATGTTGCTGTTAAGAAATCAAGATCAACCAAACTGAAGTTTGGTGGCGCACCATTCACCAACATGCATAAACCACATTGCAATTCTTGTCGCCAATGGTACACCCTGCAGAAACTCAGGCAGTGTTTCTTCCAAAAAGTTGCGATACATCTCACCAGTAAGTCTTGCTGGTAGAAATACCGGTCCATCTTCCAATTAGATATAATCACCCACACCCCGCTGTTCACGCGTTTTTTGGTGATGGCCACGTTCTCGTTGTCGTTTAATCAGGCTTCTTAAGCAATTTTTGAATAATCCGAAGAAAATGTGTTCTCCGCGAAAATATGCCATAAATTATGTCTCGGAATGCTCCACGAGGCCAGTTTCAGTTTGTTGTGCACCGAAAAAAAAAGGTGTGTCCGAGAAAATGAGACTGTAATACAATTTGAAAACTTAAGTTTCTCATTCAAACCGACTAATTTGCAACTGAAGAATTTTTATTCAAATTAGAAATCACTATACATGATATTGTGTTCATTCACACTAATTATTGAATGAAAAAATCGCCGCATCAATGATTGTATATAATCAATCTAAGCAAGGAAAACGAGGATATTATTAATATATTTATTCAAATCAAAATACATCACATAATATCGTCGAAACAATGGAAATATAGAGTTAATTTGAGCTAGAAAAATAAGGTGATTATCAGTATTCAAATTGAAAGACATTATGAGATTCAAAGAATTCAAAGATAGCTGCTAGTATTTACATGTATTAAATGATCTAAAAATAAAATATGGTCGAGGGTCAGAAACCAATTGAAAAAAAACAATGCGTGAGTATCAAAGTTTCGTCACTATCGTCGTATCTGCCCCTAAATTGGTTTTGTTTCACGTACAAGCTCAGACTCCTAAGTCAACTTGAAGAGGCTGTGAACGAGAAAAAACCAGATCGACAAAAAAAATATGAAATCCCTAAATTCATATGGCGGTGATTGAGATAAATGCCGCCAAAAGGCACTCCCCTAACATTGACTCAATCATCTAGCTTAATCGGGAGGAGCTCAAAACCACGAAGGAAAAAAAAATCTCTATTTAGGGGTGTGTAAATCCTTAAAATGCCCTTGCATGAAGTTTGAAAATACCAAAATTTTGACTGAATTTACCCCAATAAAAAAAAATCAAATTTCGTGGTCTACGAGGTCTAAATTGGATATAGAAACCACTCACTGTCGACTTTCGATACAAAAAGTAGTCTAAAAATCATTTTCTCACAAAAAGACGACTTCCAAATGTTTCATTCAATATACAGAAGATGTCAACTGAACTTCATAGTATAATTAGGCGTTGAAATCTTGCCGAATTACAAAAAACATCCTCACATTTAATATCTTCTTCTTCCTCTTTTAATAGGGTCACCCCTGTGTAACTGCAGCTTAAGTCTCTTGTGATCCAGACGTCCAGCTCTCATGCCACCTTTTTGGTGGTCTCCCAGGTAGTCGGGGCGTGTTGGGTTTTTGTGTTCGTGCCCATTTTGCAATTCGGTCCGGATGCATCCTGTCGACATGTTCTTTTCAGCATCGTCTCCTCACTCTCACCCACCTCACTATGTCCTGCACTTCAAGATCCTCTCTGATATTGTGGCTTTGCATTTTGTCCCTTAGCGTCACTCCTCGTATTGTTCTCAGTACTTTCATTTCTGTTGTTCTGATTATCGATTTGGTTTTTGATGTTTCTGCTGATGTTTCTCTGGCATAGGTGAGTATAGGCCTAAAGCATGTTTTGTAGATGCGGACTTTGCTTTGAATCGACATGAATTTATTTTTCCATATGATATCTCTCAGGTACCCGGATATTCGCCCGGTCTTATTTGCCTGTGCCCTTGTTTCTTCTGGTAGGTTTCTGTCTCTGGATAGGTTCACGCCCAAGTATTTAAATTGTGATACTTGTTCAATTGTTTGATTGTTTACCTCCAGTTTGCATCTTATTGGTTCTTTCGCTTTTACCATTGATTGTGTTTTTTCTGCCGATATCTGCATGTTGCGACTGTCCGCTGTGATTTTTAGCCTGTACACTGTACGCTGTAGGTCATCCTCGTTCTCTGCCATTAATACCGCATCGTCCGCATAGCAAATAATTCCTACGGCCTTCTGACCCATTCTGTATCCGATATACAATTGTTTTACCCTCTCTATTATCTGATCCATGATGATATTAAACAGGCTGGTGCTAAGGCTGTCTCCCTGTATTATTCCAGCGGCGATTCTTACGATCTCAGAGAGGCCACAATCTTGGTTAAGTTCCCAGTATTGAGTTCCGATATCAATCTGCAATATCCTTCATTCACGTTGTTGTCTTTTAGTACCGTTATAACATCCGCTAGGCGCACTCTATCGAAGGCCTGCTTGAGATCAACAAAGCATAGGAACATAGGTTTGTTGAACTCTATGGATTTTTCCAACAACTGGCGCAGTATGAAGACTGCATCTATTGTTGATCTTTTGGGTCTAAAGCCCTGTTGTTCTTCACTTATATTGAGTTGATCATTAAGTTTCTGCGTTATTATTTTGGTCAGTAGCATAGCCATTAAATTCAACAGCGTTATTCCCCTGTAGTTTGATGGGTCACATTTAATATGTTCGAATGATATTTCAGCTGCTGGTGTTGTTAACCATAGATAAGATTTGTTATATCTCGAATTCTCAATACCATGAAGTCAGAAGCTCAAAGTTCATTCTTCCAGTTCAGTGGTTCTCAAACTTTTGTGGCACATCTTCTCTTTCTGAAGGTTGACTAACACCTATCGCTCCCTTTTCATTTCCATTATATGCCGAAGTAAAGTGTAAATAATAAAGCAGTTTTATTATTTTGAACAATTTTATTACCGTATACTAAAACAACAAATTTTAAATAATTTTATATAACGCTAATTGAAAATTGTATTCAAATTATATTCCTCATGCATCAACAAATTTTAACTAATCTGTTTGAATAACTCAGTTATTGTATTTTCAGTGACGGATGTGCTGCACCCGCAACCCTCCAGCTGGCCTGATCATCGCCGCCTCACCCCAGAACACTCCAGGGAGTCTACCGTTAGAGTTATAGCGGTACAAAAACAAGAGGATACGGCAGGTCATCGAATCGTTCAACGCATAGACATTAAGTGCGTGGCTGGTGCAGTGCTCCGAACACTTAACGGACTCCTAAAACAAATTCACATATATATTTGTTCTCCTCGGTACTTTTGTATTATTATTACCATAACGATTGTTTTTGGGTGAGATATCCTGCCAAAAATACTTACTACATAATATTACATGTTGTTTAAGGGGGTATATCACAGCTGATTATTTAGAGACATATTTTTATTTTTATTATGCTAATTTATCAACTGGTCCATTTATACCAATGTAAAAAGATATATTCTGGAACATTCAGGGTTCATATTGGCTGATGAAATACTAGCGGAAAATTTTCAATAGGCGAAAAATACAAAGCAAAATTTGATCTTCAAAAATTACAGAACAGGAAACCTTGTTGTTGCTTGAATAAAATATTTCCCTAATTTTCAAATTTCGTGAGAGTATTAATAAATCAAATACATTTTGTCTAATTTCCACTTCAATTTCAACAAAAATACGACCACTTTCGAATACTAAGTCTTTTTCAAGTGGTCGTACCTTTCATGTAATGAAGTGGAAAACGGAAAAATGAATTTTGTGTCATTCATATTACGATGAATTTTCTTGAAATAAATAATTCATATAAATATAAATATAAATATATATATATATATATATATATATATAAAGTTATAAATATATATAAATATATATATATATATATATATATATATATATATATATATATATATATATATATATATATATATACAGGGTGATTCATTAAGAATGTCCAATCTCTGAACTGTAGATTCTAGACCTCAAAATATGATGATTCTGCTCAACATGCCTTATGCAAATATTGCTAGTTTCCGAGATACGGGGTGTTTAAGGTTTAAATTTAAATTTTGATTTTCGCAATAGTTTTTTATGTTTTCACAATTTCTCTTTGAAAATTGGCAATTTTACGTTTTTTAGCATGAGGAATCATAATTTGCACTCTAATTCAACATTGCTAATAGAGGGCGCTAGTTACACTTGTTTGTGTTAATTAATTTAGAGTAAACTTTTTTTGGGCTAAACTTACAACTAAAATAATAAAAAAAATATTAAAAAACGTTAAATTCTACAAAAAAAAGTTACTCTTCTTTGATTCGTGTAACTCAATCGGTTATCGAGTTATTTGCTTCTAAAAAGTTCAATAAATTTAAATTTTTTCATAAAAAATTTTATTATTTCTTAAATATGTAACAATAACAAATTTGTAAACAAAAATAAAAAACTTCAAAGAAAATGCTCGAAATGCCCACCAACAAAACATAAAAAATTATTGCGAAAATCAAAATTTAAATTTAAACTTTGAACACCCCGTATCTCGGAAACTAGCAATATTTGCATAAGGCATGTTGAGCAGAATCATAATATTTTGAGGTCTAGAATCTACAGTTCAGAGATTGGACATTCTTAATGAATCACCCTGTATATATATATATATATATATATATATATATACATGAATAGATAGATAAATCCTTTATTCATGCCAAAAATACAATGGTTTACAGGATTTTTCATTAATCTAAAAATATATTCAAAACAACAATCAGTAAAGCTAAATAAAATGACGAAATCAATAAATACACTTAAAAATCAGAACACTATAAAAACGCCGCAAAATGATATATAAGTATAGATTTGTGATTACCTGCGGAGCTTCAATAAACTAGATTTAGTTGTACCTACGATAAATTATACTCATAATCACAAAAAGGCAACAATGAGGTTTTCAAGATTCTAAATCTGTTAATATTGCTTTAATTTCGCCTGATGGAAATTAAGCCCTATCAAAAATTGATAACATATTTTCGTCAAGCCGATATATCCAATGCCGAATATATGGTTGAGCTACTTCTTTCAATCTTCATTTTGCTGATATGGACGCACCTGCTCAATTCTCATGGAAATTAGGTGTATGGGTTATTCGGAATATTTCCAACTAATGACAGATAAGAAAGGTTTAAATATTGGCATAAGCCGATAAATAAGTAGCACTATTCAATCATACAGTAAAAAATCCGAATTCAGAAATGTATATTTAATAGATTTTTCAATTTATATGTTGAACGAGGCATCATGGTAAAATACTCAGATCTAAATGAGTAGCTTCAAATCTTATGGAAAAAAAATAGAATATTTTTCATCTTAAGCAGTCAGTAGCCAAGATACTCTTATAAATTAAACATAGAGAAGATTCATTAGAAATTCTGTAGATGAGATATGTAATTCTTTGTTCAACTGATGCACATTTAAATATTCAAATACATATAACAAATTTTTCGCCGACGCTTTGAAATATGAAAGTCATTATAAGCCTGATGCTACAACGACATATTTACTGAATCGATAAATAAGCAAGGAAAAATTAACATAGTGGCTAAAAGTCTTTAATATTAATAGAGTAGTGCTTAATAGAGTCAGAATAGTACATGAAATATGATGCCTCGTATGCCAGTTCCAAAGTTTTCTCTTGAAGATAAAAAATAATTTAAATATCACCTATTGATAGATAAATTGTACATATGTATATTTCTACAAGCTCTATTCTCATTTACAAATGTGAATATCACTTCCACAATAATACATAAAATTTTTCATGAGAAGTATTTAAAAATTTTTGTAATGAAAAAATCTAACAAATTTGTAAGTCCATCAAGTATATTCTAATTTCTTTCAGAGCTAGCTAAATTGTCTTTACAGTAAGTCCAAAATAGACCATTTACTGATTCAATAAATCTTAGACTGGAACATTTTCCACATATCATGAAGTTATATAATAAGAAATCGGCATTTGAGAATGAAGGCAATAATGATATTAATAAATCAATATGTACATATATATATATATATATATATATATATATATATATATATATATATATATATATATATATATATATATATATATATATATATATATATATATATATATATATATATATATATATATATATAATATATATTTATATATATATATATATATATATATATATATATACATATGCATTATTACATAATTACCTAAATAGATGAATAAATTGTCTTCAAAAAGAGTTTAAATAATTTTTGATTACTCATTCTTATAATGCTACACTGCCATAATTTTTGATATTATATTCATGAAAATATCAATTGTCAATTTCTTTTAATGTATGAATTAATAATGATTTACTTCTCATTTTTACGCAATGATAAAAAAAACATCAACTACTCAATGTCCAAGTATTTGTAACTATAATTTACAGATTTTCGTAATCACGTATTCATAAAAAATTTTAATGAATAAGTATAAAATATAAATTTGTACATATTATAATATTGTTATAAGTTACAAAAATTCTGTGATTAAAATTCGAAGGTACCTACTTGTGACCTATCTCCTAACTTGATTTATAATTTTTCGCTTAGACTATTCTTCAAATTTTGAGCGCCACTTTCTGCCTATTCTTCTGGAATTTGTACTGAATAATTTTGTTCGAAAAGCACATTATTATACCCAAAACGCACATATTGTTGTATATATTACATAATGTTATATGCAGGAATAATATTAAAACCAGGAGAAGTTTGCCTTTTACAATTATTTCGGCGCTTCGAGATATTTCGAGAATATTTTATTGAATTATTACCAGCTGGATATAACTAAATACTCAAATATTGGGATAAATTTACACATTATACAGTGGGTTGCCAAATTATTAGGGACAGTGCTTGAATTTACGTAATTTCTAGTTTCAAACACCTATTTGAGAAAACAAAGTGGTTTTGAAAGGGTTATTTCAATTGATTCAACTACTGGCATCATTGTTAATATTTTTGATATGTGGTTATACCGGAAACTTGCTAAATTTGTCAATTATGTGATGTGTCTTCTCATTCCGTTTTTGTTAGTCAAAAAGTGCGGGTTGCTGTATTGTTGTTCTCAATATTACATCTCAGTTTTTCTACAGTCTTTTTATTAAAAGTAATCAGAAGGTATGTTATGCATCTTATTACAATAATTTTGTTGAGTTTCATTAGCGGATTTACATTTTTTCAACAATTCGACGTGATAACCTCAAATCTGCATCTTCTCACTATGGACAGGACTTCGAACACTCCTCCAAGAACTTGTAGATAGAAACAAACTCTGTTATTGAACACTTGACATTCCCAGTGAGCTATAGCAACTATTGTAGTCATTTCGAAGTCTGTGGTTAATCGAATTGAAATTGAGATCGATGAAAATAAACCGCAGGAAACTGATACTGTAGGAAAATGTGACCGGAAAAAGATCACCACTCGTACAGATCATAAAGTCAGCAAAAATGGAAAAAAATAGTATTTCCCGTCTGACTAAGATGATAAACGATGAAGGTATTGAAGTTTCATGGTCGTCGGCCTACTAAAAAACCTCACCTTACGGAGACTATGACAACAAAGCGACTTCAGTGGGCTAGCCAATGCCACAATATGAATATTGTGGACTGGAATCGACTAAGAATAACAATAATGAATAGTTTAAATCATCCTTGGTGATTTTATAGCATTATTTCTAATATTTTACAGTTGTGCTTTTCCGATGAGTCATCGGTCCAGATTTTGGTCGACAACAGTTCTTTCGTCAGAAGATGCCCTGAGGAACAGTTCTATAAAAACTGCCTTTTGGAGAGGGTTAAACACCTTGTTAGTGGCATGGTGTGGTATGTTATATCAGCCAAAGGCATGGGGTGCCTATACATCGTGAAAGGGACGATCAAAGAAGACCAGTACACGCGAGTACTAGAAAAACGACTACTGCCGCAACTCAAAAAATGCTTCTCTGATGATGATAGTTACCTTTTTATGCATGATTCAGCACCGTGCCACAAAACCAGAAGTGTTACTGCATTCCTGACTGAAAATCATGTTAGTATTTTGCCTTGGCCAGGAATTCATCAGACAGGAACTCCATAGAAATCATGTGGAAACTAACCAAGCTGGCAATTGCAAAGAAAGTGAAGACCACGAAGTGCCAGTAGATTAAAACTCAGAGAAAGGCATCACAACTCTGAACTACAAAATAATGCAGAGGCATCTGTTGAGTGCAAGCCCCGACGCATATAACCTCTTATTTCAGCAAAAAGAGGCATCTCGAAATATTGAATCTTATTTCATTAGATTTTTGTTATTGGTAATATAACTTATATGAAAAATAATGAATAGCATTGCCTACATTTTTTGTTATTTTTATGATACCAATAGAATACAGATACTTATAAAGAAAACATAAGAAACCTACAACTAATAATTTCTTTGAGAAATCCAGTTGAACTCTAAAATACAGAAATCTGAGGACTGTCCCTAATAATATGGCAACCCACTGTATGTATTATGTTTACGGTTTAGTCCTACAATTTATTTAAATATAATTTTGGCGTTTAAAATTGAAGAAGAGTCTATAAAGCATTCGAAACGAATGTACCGATCAGCTGAGGTATGCCCGACTTTATAAATAATGAATAATTTGTAATAATAACGTAAATTAATGAGAAAAAATGGCGCATCGAGTAAAACGTGTCACAGAAGCGCGCGTAAACGATGTGCGAATGCTGTGTAGTGCTCACACCGAAACTCTGATTAGTTTTCGGCACTGTTTTAAGTGCTTGTATTTTTGGGCTGTGTGAAGCTTACCTAGGGTTGGATTAGCTTTAGCCCTTGTTACATATCCACCCCGCGTAGCCGGACCGGACGGAGTGGGAAAGCGGGTCCTAACTTCCTCTCAGATGGGATTCCCTGAAACAACTCAAAATACAGAAATCTTTATTCTTTGTCCATGACGGTAAAAAAAGTATGAACTGTGTATTCATCCCATACAGCACTGATTTTAATAAAAAATTGGATTTAGGTTTTACTTACCATCTATTTCAAAGTCTACCCTGTGCCGGGGGTTGCTTTTTCTCTGAGGGTGGATGCCACCCCTTCTTGGTATTGAAAAATTTTTCATAGAAAATGAGTACGGAAATCGTTGAATTGACTAATTCTAAGCAACTTTTGTTCTATGAAGTTTTTTCTGAAAGTCAATACTTTTTCGACTTATTCGCGACTGAAATTGTCGGTTTTCAGGCAAAGAAAATCCACGTTTTCAAATTCTTTTTCGCGAATAACTGAAAAAATATGCATTTAATCGAAAAACCTGTAAAAAGCAAAATACACTAATATACATATGCTTTTGGTTTTTCCCCATAACTCGCTTAGTTTTCAAGCAATCAAGTCCTTCAAAAAAGCATTTTGTAGGTTTTTTTGAGAGCTATAAGTTCACCTAAATAGTTTTTCTTCAGATCTTATTTTTGAAAAGGTTCATGCTAAAAGACCTCAAAAAAAAGGTACTTTGCGCGAAGACACGCAAGCTTTAATGGCCATATCTTACTCAATTTTTATCCTATAAAAAAAATGAAACGCCAAAATTTTCAAATAAGAAAAACATACTACTTTATATTCCACAAAATTTTGCGTATCATTAATAGTTTTCGAGTTATTTTGACAAAAATGAGATTTTTCGCTAAATTAAGAAAATGATTTTTACTTTAAACTAGTCAAACACTCAGAATGTATTATGAAAACATAAGTGAATTGTGAAGTGGCAACGATTTTTTTCAAATAGGGTGGAAGAGAGGGTGAGATTTTCACTAAAAAATATGAATCCACATTATTCTCTTCATAACTCGCTTACTTTCGATGGTCGGAGCTTTTATAAAAAATTAAAATCAAGGTTTTTTTAAAGGACTTTTTCATGTTTCATGAGCTTTCCCCGAAAAATGCATTGGTTTTTGGTTATTGTACGTAAAAACTTTCCATTTTGGCGATTGAAAATACCAGTCAACTTTCAACAAGCAAAAATTCCGTTTGTATTGGGTCTGAATACATCATAAATACATGATTTTCTTTGTTTTTTATAGGCTATAAATTTGCTTTCCATATTTTTTTCGATAAATGCATATTTTTCCAGTTATTCGCGAAAAAGAATCTGAACACGTGGTTTTTTTGCCTGAAAATCGACAATTTCACACGCGAATATGTGGAAAAGTATTGACTTTCAGAAAAAAATTCATTGAGCAAAAGTTGCTTAGAATTAGTCGATGTATTGATTTCCGCACTTATTTTCAATGAAAAATTTTTCACCCCCAAGAAGGGGTGGCATCCACACCCAGGGAAAAAGCAACCACCGCCACAGGGTAGACTTTGAAATAGATGATAAGTAGAACCTTAATCCAATTTTTCATGAAAATCGGTGCTGTATGGTATAAATACACGGGAAAATGGTCATTGACTGGACTATCTGTGATTTACAATAATAATACTCATTGAATTCTGTAGTTCTCAAAATTCAAAACTCAAAAAAGCTCTGTTAGTTACTCCAATGATTTACAGTAACATCTTCTCATTTAATTCTGCAGTTAACCTCAAAACTCAAAATTCAAAACCCAATTATTTTTCGTTATATCCTCCATGTAGAAATCTACAAATTGTACGTAAATACCTATATATAATTCAAGGTTGAAATATATGACTCGAAATAACTGCAGATAAAATGAAAATGTACATTTTGTAACGATTCGAACAGTATTAAGGATTACTTTTATATTGAAAAATTCAGTTATACGAGCAATCCATATAACAGCATAATATTTCACCATTATGGAGGTTAATAATATCGTATTTTCGAAAAATACGATATGGTAGAGAAATGTATAAGTAAAATATTTATGAAATCAAAGTACACTCACTTCTGCAACTTCAAATTCACAGAAAACTTTTGATTACAAATTGATTAAAATAATAATTCTATTACAGATCTATTGCTCTTACACACAATCATGTCAACATCAGGTGATGTTATGTTATATAATATTTCTGTAATATTTTGTTATTGTTAACTTAAAATTTCAACTGAAATCAAAATCGTCAATAGCCTTGTGTTATATGAACAAAATTGAAATATTCGTCCGATTCACAGGATGTCCGATTCACAGGATGATTTTAAATTTGGTAGGTATGCATTATCTGAAGTAGATATATCCAGTCACTGACAAACTTCAAATCAAAGTACAAAAATTTCAAGAAGCTATCCTGACAGAACAAGAGAGTTATGTTGAGTTGTTGTAATATAACCATTTCAGATATGACAGATATAGGTACTGAATATAACCAATAATCTGTCCTATACCTACTGTTGGTTGGTAAATTATGTAATACTAATAACCTCTGTTTTCATCAAGACAGCGCTATTTAATTTATATAGAACGATAACATAAATTAAACTTGCCGAAGGTACTAAAAATCCCGTTGAACATAAGAAAAGTATTATTGTGTTTGATCTAATTCAACTTATCTACCGTTTAACTAGGTAGGTACCTACTTGAAAAACGATTATTTCAATGGCATTTCTTTATTCTTATAGATGCGTGTCATCGCAGAAAACATTCATACATACGGCTTCCTACCATTAACATGAATTTATTCAATGAATACGAATTTTTTTCTTTATGCTCGCAATGTCAAAAAAGTATATAGGTATTTAATAACTAATTGATTGGGCCGATACTTGATGAAAATCCATTATAATATTGTTATAGCGATAGAAGATAACATTAAATATATACTATTGTAAATAAAACTTCACAGTTTTTGATTTTCACTATATTTTGTTAACATGACAATTGTTTCGCCAATGAACAGTGCCTTCTTCAGATGTATAAAACATACTGAGTATGTTTTATACATCTGAAGAAGTCACTGTGCTTGACAAACAATTGTCATGTTAACAAAATAAAGTGAAAATCAAAAACTGTGTAGTTTTATTTACAATAGTATATATGTAATGTTATTTTCTATCGCTATTTGTTTCATTGGAGAATTAGTTCAGAAAATAGCACAATTCCTAATATATTTATGTGATGTTATTCAATAAAAATTTATTCTTGTTTGGACGTTTTCTAATTTATATAAATTCGAAATTAGGATTAGCGATTGTCCCCCGAACATTGTACCTCTAACACAAAATAGTGTGAGAGGTACAATGTTCGGGGGACACTCGCTAATCCTAACTTCCAATTTACCTAAAAAAGTAAGCATTTTCGGAACGTCAAAACAACAATAATTTTTTGTTGAATAACATCAATAATAATAAACACAAATTAGTGTGTGTCACAATTTTTCCAACCATTCTCATTTTATCAATCCAACATCTGAGACGAAGTAATTTTATTAACGGCCGGCCCTCGATCCAATTAGTCCCGCCCCGCTCCGTCCTCGCAATATATCACTATTTAAATCGAATTCGAATGCTATAATCTTCATTACTGTGTAGATAATCAATAATCAAAACACTGGAACAATGGTTTATTTGTTTGTATCAGGCGGTATCAATATGTATGTAATGTTATTATTGTTGTTCCAAACGGGAAATGGGGCCGAGGGGAAGGGGGTCCGGCCCCCTCTGTACCCCTATAAATACGGCAGACCCTCCATGAGGTCTTCTAGATCTTTTAGGTTAAAACACTATTAAAAAATATCAAAACAAATGATTTTGCATAATTTGCAGCTTTATGGTATACGTTATATTACAAATGACTTTAGGTTCCTTATATGGACTTATGTATCTTCAAAAACGCTAACATGTCATAAAAAGTCTGGTATCTACGAATAGAAGAAAACTCTATTATCAACAATCTTCACCGATTGTTCAATTAAGCCTTTAATGGGATACCATTTTATTTTATGATTAGGCCATTCTATATTACCAATTTGTTCCAACTTCTAGTGAGTTGGAATAGGTATAATTTTAAGGACAAACGAAAAACCATTACATTTGTTCGATACTATCAATTTTTTTCAAATTTCTTATAATACTTGAATAAACAATTATGTACCGTCAACTCATCTCTGAAAATTATATTTTTAAACAATTTGGTTACTCCCATTAAATATTTAATGAATACTAAGGTACGATCCACGTAAACTCCAACACAGAATAAGGATATGTTTCTTGCACAAAACATACTTAACCTAAAAGATCAAATGACTTCAGACCCACACTAAAATCCGCACGTCCCATCGCAGGTCGTCGCTCATTGTAATTTTTTTTTTGTCAACCAGTATGAATCTAGTCATGTTTGTTACAATTTAAAATATTTTATAAATGTTGATTAATATACGACATTCCTATTTCAGTATTGTTTCATTTTTAACTTCTATAATATCATTCTATTTTTTTACTATCCACAATATTATGATGGTCAAACATTTTGTCATCGGAAGTTTTATATGTTGGAACTTATGACAAGAATAATTTTCAACATTTGCACAAGAAGGCAAGAGAGCTTCAATTTATTATAATTTTCACAGGCTGCTTTCTCAGATGTAAAAATTATTAATTGTATCATTCAATATGTATGGATATTTGTCTGAAGCCATAACCATATGAAGTTCACAAGATTAATTCTTCATTAAGAGAATTTATATATATATATATATATATATATATATATATATAATATATATATATATATATATATATATATATATATATATATATATATATATATATATATATATATATATATATATATATGTATATATATATATATATATATATATATATATAGAGGATGCCATTCGTCCCGGTTTGACAGGGACAGTCCCAGTATTTTGGTATTGTCCCGGCCGGTTTTATCGATGTCAACACTATTACTTTATCGGGCAGAGAGACGTGAGAGTTTTGTTTTGAAAGCAAAGATTAAAATTGTCAACTTGTTAATTATATGTATTTTTAGTTAGACAAAAAAAGTTTTTATATAATTGTTTTTGTAGTTAGACAAAAAGTTATATAGTTTTACAAAAAAAATAAGACTGAGTAAGTGTTCAATTAAACAATTTTTTGAACTATTTTAAATTTTATTTTATTAAAACACTTATTTCTGGATGGTAGACCAAAAGGAATTATCATCAAAAAGGAAGAAATAAAATAGCAGGAATTCCTCTCATATTTTTAAAAGGTGAGTGGAACTAACAATTGTGTTTCACTCACCAAAAATATGGCAAACCTATATATATATATATATATATATATATATATATATATCTATATATATATATATATATATATATATATATATATATATATATATATATATAATATATATATATATATATATATATATATATATATTATAATTTTTGATAATTATTAGCAATAACAGGCTTGGTGATTCCTTGAGAAAAAACTCGATTTTATTAAAAAGTTTACGTTTCGCCACGACATTCATGGCTTTTTGAAAACTTTTTTTTTGTCGTGGCGAAACGTAAACTCTCTAATAAAATCGAGTTTTTCTGAGATTCACCAAGCCTGTTTATTGCTAATAATTATCAAAAAGTTAAAAATAGTTCACAGGCAACAACAATTCAAATATATAATATAAATATATATATATATATATAATATATATATATATATATATATATATATATCTATATATATATATATATATATGATGTGTCGTATGTTTTCTCGGATGATGGAATGAATCAGAGAAAGATTCCGGGGTTCAATCCGATTTCGGAAGTTTTGTTGGCGCTGAGAAGCACCGTTTGTTTCACGACGTTTCGCCAAAATCTCATTTGGCATTTTCAAGTGCTGCTGTACGTCTGGTGACTCGACGGCAACTACTGTTCGCCTCCGAATGAATGAATGAATGAATGAATGAATGAATGAATGAATGAATGAATGAAAATACGTTTATTCAACTATTTGGGGGGATGGGGTACATTTTTGTTATCTAGCTAAATATTTTATTGTGGGAAGTTATAAGGTTTTACAACCTTCTTCAACCCTGGCTTTACTTAATTATTCTCTAACATTTACAATATTAATAAAAAAATCCTAATTTTCCTATCGGGGAATGCGGCTGCGGCCGACTTTTTTGCTAATTACGTGCCATTCGGTCCAAGGTCAATATATTTCAACTGACATTAGATGGTAAGGGAAACCACAGAAAACCTTTACCCACGCAATGTACTGATATTCTTACTTATAATATAAATTTACAAAATGGTTTGACAATAGATACATTATTTGCTGACGTTTCGCGCACTAACCGAACCGCACTCGGTTTTTCGGGGCGGATTGATTTTTCGCGCACTGTCGATACTACTCGCACTTTCGGCACTACTCGCACTTTCGGCACTACTCGCACTATCGACGTTTCACGCACTTTCGGCACTACGCGCACTTTTCGGGTCAGCGAATTATGAGTGGTATGTCCTCTAGGTGGTCGAGGACTTCATCAGGAGGGTCTTGAAGCACTTGGAGGATTCTGGAAGGGGGGAAAGGAAACCTTTTCTTTGGCCTTCTGCAGAGAACTCTTCGTCGACGGTGCCACGGCGTCATGAGCGTCGCCCGGGCTTCGATGTTGGGACCGTGCAATGTACGTTGGGCGTATCGAGCTTGGAGATTTTGGAGGTGTTCGAAAATGGGGGGAATTTTTACGTGTTCGTGTACTAAGTGTGACGGATAACGTCTGTCTAGACGGAAAATACTACGGCAGATTGCTCTTTCGCAGCTCTCCAACTGTCGGACGTATCTGTGAGGTAAAGTCGAATAGAGTAACGATCTATATGCTACTACTGGTCTTATGAACGTTTTATACGTGTTTAACAGAGTTTGAGGATTACATCCACGAATTCTGCCTCTTAGAGCATATAGAATGTTAGATCTGTTTCGGACTTTTTTGAGTGTGTTTTGAAGATCGGATTTCCAATTGTTGTATTGATTGAATGTGACTCCCAAGTAAATAATGTCCTCCTGAAGTTCGAGATTTTCACCCCATAACCTTAGTCGGACGTCGTTTTTGTTGAATTTACGTGTTTGAGTGTAATTTGGGTGATGGAAAAGTATTGTTTGTGTTTTACTTGGGTTAGGTGTTATTCTCCATTTGCTCGCCCACGTACTGATCCGGTCTAGGTGGCCCTGCGCTATGCGGTTGCATAGTGTCGACGTCCTCGCCGTGGTCCATATCGCCGTGTCATCTGCAAAAAGCGAAATCTTTGTATCTATATTTAAAGGATGGGGAATATCGTATGTGAAAAGGAGGTAAAGGAGGGGAGCGAGAATCGATCCTTGCGGAATTCCCGCTCGTGGAATAAATGGTTCGGAAAAGGAATTTTGTACTTTTATTCTGATGCTGCGGTCGGAAAGATAAGAAACTAAAAGTTTAATCAGATGGAGGGGGAGATGGATATCCTGAAGCTTCCGAATCAGACCGGCATGCCAGACCTGATCGAACGCTCTCTTGATATCGAGAAAAGTAGCGAGAACGCAGTCACCAGTATTCAAAGCTTTTGTTACGTCGGTATGTAATTTCAAAAGGGGATCGGAAGTGCTACGGAAGGGCATGAAACCATGTTGAGTGTTTGGGATGATATTACGTGCATCGACAAAACTTCTGAGTCGCTGGCAGACAATTCTTTCGAACACCTTACCAACGACATTCAGAAGAGATATCGGCCTGTAATTGTCTGGGGATGTATGATCTTTGAACGGTTTTGGAATAAGAACTGTCGTGGCCTCTTTCCACGCATGCGGGAAATAACACAGTTCGAGGCATCGGTTGAAGATTTTTGGACATATATTCCATAGCCTCGGGAGGGAGTTGTCGGAGAACGGCACGTGATATGCCGTCGCCTCCTGGAGCCGTGTTCTTGCCCGAATGTATGGCTTCCGCCACGACGTCAGGATCTATTGGGGAAGTGAGTGGATCACCTCCGTTCAATTGGATTTCAAAATTAATGTTTCTAATATTTTCTAAATTATGTTCTAAATTTAAAAAAAGTTGATTATCAAAAAGTGGATTTTGAGGAATTTGGAAAATATTTTCTAGATGTTGTTTGAACAAATTTGCTTTTTCTAAAGGTTCTATTATAAATTCATTATCTGGAGTTTTTAAGGCAATTATTTGAGTTTTTCTGGATCCTGAAAGAATTTTGAATTTACGCCAGAATTCTTTGCCGTTTCTGAAGTCAAGTTTCGACGTAGCGTCGGACCACTTTTCTTCTTTGAAACGGTTAGTTCCCGGCGTATTGTTGCCGAAAGTCGATTATATTCGGTTTTAATAGCGGCGTCTCTTGTTTCTAAGAAATAGACGATAGAGACGTCGTTTTTGTTTAATAATTTCCACTATGAACGGAGGCAGGGGAGGGCGGTGAATGTTAATTGTTTTCTCTGGAGCAGAGGTGTTGAATGATTGTGTAATTAATTGAGTGAAATTAACAATAGTATTATCTAATTCACGAGTATTCAGAATTTCTGGCTGAACGGGAAGATTTTCTGTTATAAGATTACGGAACTGTTCCCAGTCCGTGTTTTTAAAATCCCTGAATGTAATAAAGGAAGGTTGTTGAATTGGGGGAGTAGACAAAGTAGAATTGACCAGAAGTGGAAGGTGGTCGGATGTTATCGTTTGTCCGATAAAACATGGATCCTCAAAATAACGAATAAGATCAGGCGTAATCAGAATATGGTCGGTTATGGACATACCGTTATGGCTAAAAAAAGTTGGATTCGTATTATAACACCTCCATAGATGATATTCTATGAGGCATTCGGATAGAATACGACCATTTCTGTTCGATGTTGTATCGCCAAATTGAATATTACGGGCGTTGAGGTCGCCAAGCAGTATAGAGTTCGGGATTGTCGATATATATCGCAGAAAATCCGCCGGAAGGATATCGCCAGGGGGATGGTAGTAACTGAATATAGTTACTGTTAAGTTATTCAAGTGGAGCCTAGCGGCTACGCACTCTAAATGTGAAAACTCGTTCGGAATTGTAAATTTAGTTGATGCAAAACAATTTTTAATAAGTAACGCGGTGCCACGCATGGCTCCGAGTACACTATTGTGTTGAAATGTATTGTAATTTGTAAAAAAGAGAGGGTGTTTCAACTTGGTTTCAGTTATAGAAAGGATGGATATATTATGGTTTAGGAGGAGTGCTTTAAGGAGATGACGCTTGCGGCGTAGACCGCAAGCGTTAACAGTACCTATTGTGAAATCCATTTATTCAGGGATCGAAGAAATTGCGGATTCCATCGATTCGTCCAAATCGATAACGATGGGGGCCATGGTGATAGAGACTTTGCTACCGCAATAATTAATTATTGCAGTACGGTTTAAGAATGCGCTGGAGCATTCAGTGATTACCTTCGTGATAATTTCCCGTTTTTCCGGGAATACATTTGAGAGCGTCTGAGTAATGAACCGAATCATGGAATGGATTCGGGCGAAATGTTCGCACTTAGGTGGATCTTCGGAAACACTCTCGTTGAGGACTTGGATGGGGGCGATTTTGTGGGACTCCGTAGGAGGTTCCCTGCGTTTAGGGCACTTCATGTCCCACGCAGGATGATCACCCCTACAATTAGGGCAAGTTGGATTTTTTTGTTTGGGACATACATTGTTCTTGTGATTGCCACCGCAAGAGGCACATGCTGGCTTAGCGACACAGTCGAGGCGATCGTGACCGTTCTTAGAGCATATTGAACAAAATTTAGCTATTGGAAGCGGAACTTTTGACGGTTCCGCTTCGTGAGTACGACCGTAGATCGACAAACCATTTAGTAATAGTTCGTCGATCGCGGTTTTTGAAAAAGTGATGACTCTTATGAGAGTCGTTGCTTTGTTGGTGGCTCTGGAAGTTATTCTCCAGCATTTATTGAATTTAATGTTTTGTGATTTTAGGGCCTCTGAGATCTCCTCGACTGTATAACTTACGTCAACATATTTGATCACACAAGAGTATGAAACTCTAGGTGATGATCGAAATTCGGTAGGATTTTTTTGGGAATTTTTGCGGTACAGGGACGAGAAAGTAATTGACGGAGTGCCAACTAAATTCTGAAGAGTTTTTTGGAAGTCAGGGGGGGCTGGGGAAGTGCACTCAATGAGTGCGGTCTGATTGAAATTGACTTTGAGATTACTCAAAGTCAATTTGGTGGTTTTAATTAGTTTGTAAAACTCTTTTTGTGATTTTATGTTGTTCGGAATATTTCGAACAACATAGCGGAAAAGTTTGGGTTGGGGGACGGTGGTACGATTCGAAGAATCGTCCGATGAAATCGAAGAAAATGATGAATTTTGTAGGGGGGGGTTGGTAGGGGATGTAGGGGGTTTTACTACTTTGAGAGAAAGTAGTGATGGAATTGGGGATGACGGAGCGGCAATTTTTTGGCTCCTAGTGGTTCGTTTCTCCGAAGTATCGCTCTTCGGAGTGGAGGACCTCCTACGGGGGACGGGGGTAGGGGCGGAGGCAGGTGGTTTTTTACGACCACCCGCCTTGGCGGCGGTGTTAGGCATACGGGGTTATATATATATATGAGCAATCAATAAAAAGGGATAAATGAATAAAATGGAATAGACTCACCCGATATACACTTCACAACACGGTTCACAGGACTTTTTTTCGCTCGGCACTTTCACTGGACTTTTTTCACAACACAACACTTGAGGGCGATTAGATTAAGAGGATTTGAAAAAATCCTCCTCGTCGATCGTAAATAGTGAAAGAATATTCGAGAAATCGAATTTAAAAATTCGAATGTTGGGGTTCGTATTCGCCTCGTACTGCCGTCGATGAAAACTGCAAGACTTGAAAAAGTCTTCCGGATACAAAATAGTTTGCGAGCAGTGACTATTTCTTCTTCCTATTGCAGATCTCTGGATAACTTGGGTAGTTGTCTCTTCGACGTCTCGGAGTGGAATGCTGCTGTGACTGTTCGCATATAATAATAATAATAATAATAATAATAATTTTATTGGCATTGGCTGGTCTCGTTTCCTGATTGGCCGGTTCGCTGCATAGGCTCCGCCCCCTCACTTCTTGACTTTCTTCCTCGATGTTAGTTTTTACGTCTTGTGTTGTTTTATGCGTTTTCGTGTTTTTTAAAATTATTTTCCAAGTCAGTGGAATATTTAGAGCATCGTCTCGTTTGTTTAGGTGTCCTGATTTTTCTATTTCTAGAGCTTCTCTTATGGTACGGATCCTGTAGTTTTCTATGGATGCTATTTCTCTTGATCGGTCAAAATCGATTCTGTGGCCTGTTGCTTGATGATGTTGAAACAGGGCTGATGTTGTTTGTTTGTTTCTGATGCTATTTTTATGTTCTTGTATTCTTGCCGATATTTTTCTGTTCGTTTGTCCTATGTATGTTTGGCCGCAGTCTGCACACGGTATGCTGTAGACGCCGTGGTTTTCTAATCCGATTTTATCTTTCGGGTTTCCAAGTATATTCGCTATTGTTTTCTGGGGTTTAAATATTGGTGTTATGTTAGTTTTCCTCAAGACTCTTCCAATTTTATCTGTAATTCCTTTTACGTATGGAAGTACAGCTTTTTGTCTGGATTCTTCGGCGTTGTTTTTTGATGTTTTAATAGGATTTTCTTGTTTTTTGATGGCCTTTTTGATGTCGGTGTATGTATATCCATTTTGTCGTAAGGCGGTTGTGATCTGTTCGATTTCTTGTCCTCTTGTTTCTGGTTCTGTTAGTCGAAAAGATCGAGAAATTAATGAGTTTACTACTGACTGTTTTTGTGAAGGATGGTGGTGGGATTGTGCGTTCAGGTATCTGTTAGTGTGTGTTGGTTTGCGATATACACTGAAGCCCAAAGTACCGTTCAGATTTCGTGTGAGGAGTAAGTCCAGGAAAGGCAGTTTTCTATTTTGTTCAATTTCTAAAGTGAACTGGATTTTTTGGTGTATACTGTTGAGATACTGTAGAAAATTCTCTAGATCTTTCCGAGAGTGTGGCCAGATTAAGAAAATATCATCAACATAGCGTTTCCAAAATTTGGGTTTCAGGGGAGAATTTTGTAGAGCCTCTTTTTCGAAATATATCATAAAAAGGTTAGCTATAACTGGTGAAAGCGATGATCCCATGGGTACGCCGTCTGTTTGCTTGTAAATTTTATCGTTAAACATGAAATAAGTGTTTTTCAGACAGTGTTCCGCGAGGCCGATGATATATATATATATATATATATATATATATATATATATATATATATCTATATATTTTTATATATATATATATATATATATATATATATGTATATGTGTGTGTGTGTATTTGTGTTTTATTTTATTTTGAGCTGTTTATAAAGAAGAATTATCCAAATGACATTTTTGTGGTTATGTGTTATGGCTTTTGGCATCAAATATTGTTTCTTTAACCTTCCGGCAGTTCCAGCTGATGAGCTGTCGCAAAATTTACGACAAATTCTTCTCATTCCTCCCCAACTTTTACCACTTGGTCGAAAGCAGGGAGATCCAAGCTATAAGAGATTCATTATCTCTCTAAACTACAGACGTGCCGGGGGTGCTTAGAAGATTTTGTTATTAATTGATATTTGAGAATTTCCGTTGAGCGTAAATTTTACGACACTCACCTCAAAGTGTGAATATATTAAATAAACTTTTTATTTTTTCCTCATTAATATTGCTTCTGTAATAACTAAATAGGTATATCGGAATTTGACAACAGATAATTTGTATACAGGTGTACGACTCGCTCATTATTTGTTTAAGAAGAAAATAATAAATTTGATCACAATAAAGATGAACAAAGCAGAAATACCAACAGAATTCTTGAAAAACAAAAGAAGACCTATTGGACCTTGGATCCAATCTATTTGGTTTCCGAAAAAAAAATTATGATTTTCTATGTATTTACTTCAACGAAATGAATCTTGACACCATAAAGCCCCAGATTATACTGGACTACAACTAAACCAAAGGCGGAGTAGATGCAATTGGAAAAATGTGTGCTGCTTACTCGTTCTCTAGAATAGGTATCAATGACGAAATAAATAATCAAATTCAATACAAATTTGCTGCTCAATCATCGAAGAATTTTACTGAAAGATTTGGCATGGACTATGACGAAGGAACATCTTAACTCAGATCAAATCTCAAACATTTACTGCCAGATATAAGTGCTTTTCTCAAAGTAAATTACAGTCAAGATGATGATTGCCGATCCCGACTTCGTAGAAATTTTAGATCCCGAATTCGTTGAAATTTTAGATCCCGAATTCGTAGAAATTTTAGAACACGAAATATTGTAAAGATCGTAAAACAAAATATAACTGTGAAGAATGTATTAATTTCTCATGTTGAGAGCACGTCAGTGGCGTAGATAGGGGGGATCCCCCCCCATGAGCTTACGATAATTATAATAGAACTGAATAAAAGTCTTGGTGCCTATGTACGTATTTAAGTAGGTACCATTACATGAAATTTACTAAGCACTTGCACTTCTTCTGCTATTATGAAAGTGCAATTATAAAAATATCACCTAGATATATTTTTGTGACGGCTATGCAATTGAGTATTGTATAATTTCCGCGCTTCGAACAGGCCTACCAATCAGAAATGGACATAATTTCAACATTATAAAGTAAAACTGAATGAAAAGTTCAAATGGCTCTAATGGAAAATTTTCATTTCGAAAGGAAGAAGTCAACCAAAATCACCAAGTACTTCTCTTTCTAAATTATATACTATACTTACTATCAAAAGTGCTCGAGCTTTTGTTTAATGGTGTAGTATTATATCTAAAGCAGTTTTGTTCAATAGTATAGGTAGTATAAAATTTAGAAAGAGAAGAATTGCGATGAGGTTTTGGTTGACTTTTTCCTTCGTAAATAAAATTTTCCATTTCAGCTATTTAAGCTCTTTCAAACAAGTTTTTTGGTCCTAGTGACCGATTACATTCCTGTTTACATTCGAGTAGCGTGACTTCTGCCCATAGAGGATTTTCAATCAATGGCTGAAGAAGGCATGTATTGGCGAAACAATTGTCATGTTAACAAAATATAGTGAAAATCAAAAACTGCGAAGTTTTATTTACAATATTTTCAATCAATATTTAATATTTCGAATATTTTTGAATGTAGATTAGGTATCGAAATATGAGCTCTTTGAAAAATAGGCCTGAATTTTGGGGTTGATTTTCAATTTAATTACTTCATAATATTTTGAAGTTAATAAAAATTGTTGAGTTAGTAAAAATTTCCTTGCGATGGCTGGACTTCTACATCATGAACCTTGGAGAAAGATTTACTGATCATGAAAATACAGTCTAGTTTACGAGTGCTTTTGTGTTCAACTTCTTTCATCAGTCTCGAAAGAATATGAGCAAATAGCATGTAGATAGTTTTTGAAAAAAATTGAGTTCCGTTCGGGAAAATTGTAAAAGTGATAAACAATTTACTGGAAGAAAAAGAAAACAGTTTGTTTTTCAAATATCTCAAAAACTTATAGATATTTTGATATCTAAATTAAGATACAAAAAGAGAAGGAAATTTCTTAATGGATAGGTAAATGAACAATAATCCAGCGACAACAAATTTGTATCGCTATTTTTCGCGTATTAGTTATGCGATAGTTTTTGTTGCTTGAACAAGAACATTGCAAGTATGTTAACTGTTAAACTATAAATCTGATATTTTTGTCCTTTCTTGGAGCTAGTATCTAAAGACCTCAGAATAGATCCCTGTTAAAAAATTCGATTTTTCAGTTTTTTATTAACAATTTACTTAGTTGCAAAATTAAACACTCTAATCATAACTTTTTTCCTGATTCTCTTATAAACAACGCATTTATTTATAACAATTTTTTAAACAATAGGAGATGAACATTGAAAACAACTATTTTCATGTAGCTTCCGATAATAAAAAACGGACCATTATATTTATTTAAAAAATTTCATTTTGATTTTGCAAAACAACGTAAATTGTTAGTAAAAAACTGAAGATTTGAAATTTTTTATTTTTTCAACAGGGATTCACTTTAATAGCTCCAAGAATGAAAAAATCTCAGATCTATACTTGAACAGTTATCACAATTTTCGTTCAAGCACCAAAAAATTGTTAATTAAATATTGCATAACAGTAAAAAAATTTCTATTATCGCCGGATTATTGTTCATTCACTGATTCAGTAACTTTACACAATATTTGATATGGTTAAATAATGTTTATTGTTGAAGTGTCCTAAATGGGCGTGACTTGCCCTTACACCTTTTCAGCAGTATTTTTACCTCTCTGAGAAAATTATGAATATTGATTCCACAGTTCCGGAAGTTGAGTTTTTCTTCTGGGAAATTTCTTCTTCTTTTTGAATCTTTCTTCAGATTTCAAAAATCTCAATTATTTTTTGACATATTTGCAAAAAATCAATCCCGTTTTTTTTCTGTAGGTATATTGTTTACAACTTTCACAATTTTCGCTTGCGAATTTTTAATTTTCTCAAAAAACATCTACATGCTACTCCAAATCAAATGACAATTTGCTTTTATTTTTCCGAAACTGCTGAAAAAAGTTGAACAAAAATGCACTTGTTGAATAGACTATTTTTATTAACTTCAGGGACCTACAGTTTAACGCCGGTTCCGAACGGCCAATGGGCTTGAATCTAAGTCATTACTCAACAGATTAATTTTTGAACCACTAAATTCCGGACACACACTAAACTCAAGAGCAAGGTGAGACTCGAACCCACAATCCTCTGTTTACAAGCGATACACGTCACCGCTGGGCTACGGAGGCCTTCTTGACAAGACTTAATAAGTATATTAAAAAGATTTTCGGTGGTTTTCAAGCATGATTTATACGAAGTGGACAAATCAGCTGATAAATTCATCAAAACTGTCAAGTTTTATCAAAAATTTTTTTAATGCCACACCTGCTGTTCTCGAAGTGTGGAAGAAATATTTAATTCGTCAAGGCGATGTTAAGCCAAAGAATTTTTTCCTGATTATTTTATATTACATGAAAGATTATTTTTATCAACAAATAAAACTTTAGACGAAATACTTATAGAATTTTACACAAAGTCATATCCTTCCCCATCGCAAAAAGCTATCTACGCCACTGGAGCACGTAGCGATTTTTTGTTCCGAATGTAGTGAGCAAAAGTAGATATTTCATATGAACTTTTTATTCCTGTTGTTGAATTAGTTGTCTTATTTTAGTCGATAAATTTATATGACATCTTGTTTAAAGGATCCTCATATCGACATTTTTTTTATCATTCTTTTATTGTTCTTGATACTAATGTTAAAAAAAGAATAAATTTCAATTTGAATTATTAAAAATATAAAAAAATGAGAAACATGGCTTTCTTATTATTTAAGTTAAAGGAAACTCTTCAATACCTCAAAATAAAACATAAATGAAACTAGAAAAAAGAAATTTTTTATAAAAAAAATATATTGAGTTAGGGTCTGAGACCCAACCCGTCTACTGGCGCAACTTTTTTTCATCCATGTACTGGAAGATTAATAATTTTAAAAAAATTTGCGTTGCGGAATACGTATAACCAGCTCCCTTGGAAAGTTGTTTGATAATTTTAATAAAGTATGTTTTTCATGATTTCATTGTTGTATTTTGCGTATTACGCTGCTAGCATTTTCGGAACGCGCTCTCGTGAGTATATCCAAAGGTTATAAATCACTATGTTAGTGTGCCTTGGAATCATATACACCACTGTTGTAGAGTAGATATCTTCATGTCAGGAGGTACGTGTTTACGCGACGAATTTCTGCATTTTCGATCAAAGCGGTGAGTTGTTGTATCTTTGGTGGGAGGGCGCTCTCGATTGTTATCCAGACATTGTTATTGACCACGATTTGTATTGGGGAACAATTAGAAATTTGTTAATTCACTACGAGTCAAATAAGCTGCACTGATGAGATCTAATATCTGCACGGATGAGATCTTATAATAATAAAAAAAATTGATACTATTTTTGAAATTAAGTATCTGGGAGTGATCTTGGAACCACAGTTGATTTTTAATAGTCATGTTGAGTATTTATGCAAAAAGTATTTAATTAAAAAAATAGGATTTTGTAAGCGTATATCGCGTTTTTTCATCTCAATGGACTAAAATGCTAGTGTATAATACCATGATTTTTCCTCATTTTTCATATGTTTCTTCATTGTTAATATCTTGTACTAGTGAAAAGTTGAATAGATTGCAATTACAACAAAATAAGATTATGAGAATTATATTGAATCGTGATAAATATACTCCTATTAAGAATATGCTGGACAGGTTGAATTGGCTTGATGTCAGGCAGTTCATCAGAAGAGCAAATTTAATATTAGTGTATAACATTGAACACAATAGTCAACCTAGCTATTTAAAATCTTATTTGGAGGTAAGATCGAGTTTTCATGGGTATGGTTTGAGGTCGAATAAACATTTTAATATTTCTTTGGTGAAGACTACTAACTTTCAGTAAACATTATTTTATGATAGGGTTCGCTTTTTTAATGATCTGCCTGATGATATTAAAAGTGCGAATACTTTAAGAGTATTCAAGAGGAAACTTGACATATATTTGCATAGTTAGATTGTTATGTAAATTAAGAAAACTTATAGAAATAGATATTTTTTGTGATGTAAATAGCAGAAGGCTATAAAATAAAGATATATAAATTTAAAAAAATTTTAAAAAATTAATAAGATCGAAACAGCTGTATGCAGATTTTGAGGCGGGGTGACTTGACAATTTCTATAATTCACCGTTCGATTGTGAATGCAGATTTTGGGTTGCGGAATACGTATAACCAGCTCCCTTGGAATAATTTTTTAAATTATTCAAGAATTTTCCTTGTCCAATTTATGTAATGTAAAGCTGTTTATAGCTAGATTTCTTAGATGTTACTTATTTCGAAATATGTACATGTTAGCTGGGAGATATTGACATGGCTTCAGTAGGGTCTCTAACTCTCTACTAATCAACTGCAGCGAGTTATTTTTTTTCTGGGAAATGATCACATATTACTTATAATCCGATATTCATAACTCGCTCGGGTCCTCGAGTAGAAAGGAGTTTATATTTAAAATTTTTCACATTTTATATTTAGTTCTTGGTAATAACAATAAGATAAATATGGTTAATTTATAGTAAAGTATACAAAAATATTCATTAGGCAGGTATCAATATCAAATCAGTATGATACTGATTTGATATTGATATCTGCCTAATCAATTTTTTTGTATTTTTTTAAATAATGTGCTATAATAAACTAAAAATCATATATTAATGCGGCATTTTGACACAGATCGTCACTTAACAGCATAATAATGTCTCTCTTAATAACAAAAAACGGTTTGTCAGAAAATTATTCACTAAATATTAGATACATTGTTAAAAATATCAAAAGTGCAATTATTCAAATTTATTCATTCTTCTATTTTTTTCTCAAAATTGTCCATCTGCATTGCTAAATGATCTCGAGATAGCACCAGTTTTTTTTACGGGTGAAAATATTTTCCGAAATTTTCAACTTATTAGCAATGCTTTTCTTCATACATTCTACTACTCCACACTAGTTGACTGCTATCCTCCATTTCTTTTAAGTTTTTGAATATCAGCGAGAAAGGTGGCAGACGTACTTCACCAGCAATAGCCAGTGTAATTAGATGCTTCTGGGAGTTTTAATTACTCTGAATGGGTGAAAGTGATGATGGTTGTACTGTGCTCTTAGATTATAGTAAATGGAAATTCTATTGTTTTGTTTGTTTAGGCCTTAATTGTGACTACCTATGATAATTTTCATATCTCATGCAGTCTGAACGTATGGTAAATATACGTTTTTGTTTGTTTTTGGTATCATGTAAAGTTATAACCAAAATTTTACTCGGGACTTCTATATATTTTATATCTAACCTGCACAGTTCTGCACACCTACCTGCAGGCAAATAGTATTCAACGTAATGACATGTCGCATAGTCAAAACTCATGATTTTTCTACTTCGTAAGAATGGGGGAATCCATTAATTACGTGAGGTGTTTAGGGGAGGAGGGGGTCGAGGAAAATCTCACTCAATCTCACGTGGAGGAGGGGGTGGTCTTAATTGTGACTACCTATGATAATTTTAATATCTGTTGCAGTCTGAACGTACGTAAATACACGTTTCTTTATGTTTTTGGTATCATGTAAAGTTATAACCAAAATTTTACTCGGGTCTTCTTTATATTTTATATCTAACCTGCACAGTTCTGCACACCTACCTGCAGGCAAATAGTATTCAACGTAATGACATGTCGCATAGTCAAAACTCATGATTTTCCTACTTCGTAAGAATGGGGGAATCCATTAATTACTTGAGGTGTTTAGGGGAGGAGGGGGTCGAGGAAAATCTCACTCAATCTCACGTAGAGGAGGGGGTGGTCTCATCAAATATGACGTAATTTTTTTTCCCAAGAAACAGTATAAAATTTCTAGAAAATCTGGGTTAACTTAAGTAAAAAATGTTTCTCCACTAAAATATATCTAAATCATTCATAAAAATATTCATCGCGGTTTAATTATGCACTGATGGAAGAATTTATTAACTATAAATAAATTCATTTGGTTTGAAACAATTTATTCATTTATTAAATATGAAAAAGTATTTTTCTAACGTTATTCGTTAACTATTGATTATAATATTTATTAACAGTAAATACTTTTTTCGGAGCAAATATTTCTTCTTCATATGCGGTACGATGCAAATATTACTCATAAACAATAATGCCATAACCTTTTATTATAAACATACGATGCACTAATAATTTTCACTAAAAAAAACTGTGACTTAATTCAATCATTGTTTTATTATTAACTTAATTTTTTTCACATTTTTATAGAATATTACTGATTTACTTGAACTAATAGAATTAGCACAGACTAACTCATTCATATAACAAATATGCATTTTAAAAAATCTCACGTGAGATTCGGGAGGGGGAGAGGGGGCCGAGCAAGAACTCACATCTCACCAAGGGGGGAGGGGAGTCAAAAAATCGTCAAAATGATCTCACGTAATTAATGGATGCCCCCAATCGTGTCATTCTGACGTTTCAAGAAGGGATGTAGCTTTTTATATATAAAGATAAGTAATTGTCAACATGGAATATGAAGATCATTACATTTTACATTTTCACTTATATGTATATGTCTATATATTAAATTAATATTCTATTCTATATGGATATATATATATATATATATATATATATATATATATATATATATATATATATATATATATACAGGGTGATTCACGGTGGATGGCACATTAGACGTTTCTGGTGAACCATACAACGGATCACTCTGAAAATTCAATGGAGGGCACAGTCGAACATTCTCTACCCAACTGAAACATTTTCGGTAATGCGGTGTTGCCACTTTAGAAAGTAGTAGCAACTTTGAATTTTCAAATGGAACTACCTGTATATTATATTATTTTTAGAATCTCCAACAATTTCCCAACAACTTTTCATAATATTTCCCTATATCTATCTGTTACCGTTTTCGAAATAAAAATTATTTCCTCTTTTTTTGTCGGAAATCGAGACCTCTAAAAACTCTGATATCTTTGAGCTAAGAAATACAATGATATCGAAATTTCGGTTTAAGTTTGTTGATACTTGGGGGCTTCCTACACTTCAGCATAATCTCCGTTATTTCCATACCATACAGGGTGGTCAAAAAATACAATTATTTCGTTAGCTAGAAAAAGTGATTGTAAGTTGTTTATTTCAAATGGAATACCCTGTATATTATTGAAAATTCGAAAAGCTGCTAGAGTTTCCGTTTTATCTATGTATATCATACCTATACCTAACTAGTCAAGTTTCGGACTTATGAACACTTATTTGTAAAAATGTTCCTTGAGCATGGTTTTCCCTTGGTATTTGCTAAGCATGTCATGATTACTATTTGACAGTAACGTTGTGACCATCTACTAATGATATCAACACTTTCATCACTTCAGAAGTTGGAAATACCTTCAGAAACGATATAAAAAATTTATTCAAATGAAGTTCTTATGAATTTGTTTATTATTTTTGGACAGTGTGATAAAATTATCAGCAGGACATGTAGAAAGTTCAATGAAATGTATCCGAATCAACCGCCAATAAACCTCAATTTCAATACGTTTGGATAAACTTTAAAAAAGTACCGAATAACTTGATAGTCGAAATATTGATACAAATAATTATAAAAAACGAAAACAATTATGTGGAACAAACAATTAGAATATTGAAATTCGGGTAGGTACGGTGCATGGGTGCTGATGCCTCAAACCAATATATGATGCACTCACACATTTTTTAAGATATTATTTTATTTACTTGCGTAAATTTTAATTTTATTTGTTATTATAATTTTTTTTTTCACTGAATGAAACCAGTGTGGGAACGCCGTTCCCACGCGTTCCCGCTCCACTACACCCCTGATCATGACATGCTTAGCAAATACCAAGGGGAAACCATGTTCAAGTCCGAAACTTGACTAGTTAGGTATAGGTATGATATACATAGATAAAATGGAAATTCCAGCAGCTTTCCGAATTTTCGATAATATACAGGGTATTCCATTTGAAATAACCAACTTATAGTCACTTTTTCAAGCTAACGAAATAACTGTATTTTTTGACCACCCTGTATCGAAATAACGGAGATTAGGCTGAAGTGTAGGAAGCCCCCAAGTATCAACAAACTTAAACCGAAATTTCGATATCATTGTATTTCTCAGCTCAAAGATATCAGAGTTTTTAGAGGTCTCGATTTCCGACGAAAAACAATGAAAATAATTTTTATTTCGAAAACGGTAACAGATAGGTATAGGGAAATATTATGAAAAGTTGTTGGAAAATTGTTGGAGATTCTACAAATAATATAATATACAGGTAGTTCCATTTGAAAAATCAAAGTTGCTACTACTTTCTAATAGAAGTGGCAACGCCGCATTACCGAAAATATTTTAGTTTGGTAGAGAATATCCGACTATGCCCTCCATGGAATTTTCAAAGTGATCCGTTGTATGATTCACCAGAAACGTCTAATGTGCCATCCACCGTGAATCATCCCGTATATATATATATATATATATATGTATATATATATATATATATATGTATATATATATATATATATATATAAATGTATATGAATTTGTTACCTGTTTACGTTATATGGGAACAATAAAAGTTTAGCTCTGACAGGTTAATTTAATTAATTATTACAAACGAATAAATGTATAAAATTGTACGTTTCGGTGGTACATCCACCTTCTTCAGCACTCGATATATAAATCACAAACAACATATAAAATCAATCAATACAATAATCTTGTCAAGTACATTCACAATAAAATTAATGAGTTTTTAATGTTATTGTTAGTTGATAAAGTTTAATTTTATTGTGGATGTACTTGACAAGATTATTGTATTAATTGATTTTATATGTTGTTTGTGATTTATATATCGAGTGCTGAAGAAGGTGGATGTATGAATCACAAACAACATATAAAATCAATTAATACAATAATCTTGTCAAGTACATTCACAATAAAATTAATAAGTTTTTAATATGTTATTGTTAGTTGAAAAAGTTTAATTTTATTGTGGATGTACTTGACAAGATTATTGTATTAATTGATTTTATATGTTGTTTGTGATTTATATATCGAGTGCTGAAGAAGGTGGATGTACCACCGAAACGTACAATTTTATACATTTATTCGTTTATAATAATTAATTAAATTAACCTGTCAGAGCTAAACTTTTATTGTTCCCATATATTTATATATATATATATATATATATATATATATATATATATATATATATATATATATATATATATATATATATATTTAAATTATTGATTTTTACCTGTTTATCGTATTCATTCCAAGAGATATCAATTATTGGTATAACAGTTTTATTTCAAACATTACATTTTAAAATTAAAATTCATAGGACGTTTCAATGGAGTTTCCATCTTCATCAGCAGAATGTTCGTCGGTAGTTGTCACAATACAGTATTATATATATATATATATATATATATATATATATATATATATATATATATATATATATATATATATATATATATATATAGTCCTCACATGATTTTCATTTTGTTACTAAATTTCATTGTCATTATAAACAACACACAGTTCACTTTTTATGGCCACCTTATCAAAAAAAGTGTATTTTTGACATAAATTTTCCAAGAGGTTATCTGGAAAATTAGCCGAAAATCCGGTTAACAAATTTTTATTGAGTAAGTCGAAGAAATGCAGTTCTTTCAAATCAGAGAACCTTATTTCTATTTGACCCCTAATAGTATCCAAAATTTCATAAAATATTTGCTTATAGTGAAGCTCCATATCTGCGTAACTGAATTTCTTTCGTTTTGGGCTAAATTGAGTCGTGTCATCAGTAGTTTGAAATACACGCGGTTTTGTTGTCTGTTAGTCCCGTTTCAGATGGACGCGTATGATACGCGCGCGTAGTAAAGGTCACGCGTATGTGTACGCGTGGTTTTAATTTCACATGGGGCGTAGAGACGTTGGCAGACAGTAGTAGCAAAAGAAACATGCAACGAGAAACATCTAGCGTTGTTGCCATTGCTGCATATTATCTATTGAAAAAAAGACAAAAAAAGAGAAGGATATGGGTGCACCCTATTGTTCAAAAGCGATTACTGAAAGGTGCGTTCGTTACGATTTATTCGGAGTTACGTGAACACCCTAGAAAATTCTTTAATTACTTTCGTATGTCAACAGCAACGTTTGATGAATTACATAGCAAATTAGAAAATTATTTGAAGCATCCAAGTGTTGTCCGACTGTCGATTTCGACAACTGAACGGTTATGTGTAACTCTCAGGTAAGTAAAAATATTTCTTATACAGTTTTTTCGCCTACATTTAGGATCAAATAATTCGCAAAAGTGTGATATGAATATGTGGCGTCGTATAAAATAAGAAAAGCATATGGGTTTCTAGAACAAAACTGTATTGAGTTGTACAAGATTAAACAAAACTTTAATAGAAAATAAAAAAAATGTTCAAATATTCGTAAATTGGCTAAACTCATCGCATTCACTTTCATTTCCAATGGTACTTTGATAGGTGCCTACTGAAGAACATGATGATAATGGAAGCGGTGTACAAGCTCCAGATGCGGAGGATGGACCCTGATAGGGTGAAACCGCTGGTGTTTCTGCTCTCATTCCTGAAGGCCATTGCCTCTTGCTATAGTTATTGTTGTTAGAATAATGGGTTTGCTGATTATATATTGGGTATTGTGGTTGTGGTATAGTTGGAAACGGATTTGCAATATTTTTTATTAAATTGAGAGCTCCTATTCGAAACTCCAGTTTTTGCTCATCGTTAAATTTTTTTAATGACGGTAATAAGGAATCCAGAAACGACTTATCTTCATCGAACTGTGGATTCTGATTCCTATCCAAAAAACGGATGAGGCTGTCTTCTAGCTCATTTGATTTTTTTTTACGCTTGCTTGTTTCAGCGCGATCTACTTGTACTTCCTCACCTTGATCTAGCTCGGTATCAAGCTCAACATCTTCAACTTCATTTGGCTCTTCCTCTATCTGAGTTTCCAAATTTGTCTGAGTGCTGAAACAATGAACAATAAAGTCAAAAACAAAATATTATCAAAAAGGAAATCAAAATCACCTGTTTAGATCTAAAGTTTCCTCCAAAAATTTTAAATTGTCGTAATAAATATATTTACTCTGTTTCCTAGCAGCTGCACCACTTTTTAAAGTTTTTCCTTTGGCGCGGCATCGTATAAAGGCATCCCTGGCTGTTTTCCATCTTTTTTGTAGCTTCTCCACTTAAAAAAAATCTAGAGTTAAATGTTTATTTCAGGTACCTAGCGAGTGGCAATACTTTCACTGATTTACACTATTCGTATAGATTGGGTATATCAACCATAAGTTCAATAGTAAATGAAGTTTGTACTGTCATTTGGAAACACCTAAAAACTGAGTTTTATGGAATACCATCTGGAGAAAAAATGGGAAGAGATTTCTATGGAATTTGGAGCACGTGGCCAACTTTCCCAATTGCATCGGAGCAGTTGATGGGAAGCATGTAAGAATAATTAAGCCAGTAAGAAGCGGGTCAATATAATTTCAACTATAAACATTTTTTTTTCTATTGTCTTGTTGGCAATTTGTGATGCAAATTATTGTTTTTACTTATATTGATGTTGGAGCATATGGCAAGTTTTCGGATCAACAGTATTCAAAAGTGGACCTTTCATGAAAAAGGCTTGAAGAAAATACTCTAAAACATTCCTAGTGGAAAATCATTACCTGGCACCAACGAAACTATAAATGCCATATATATTATAGTGGGCGATGAAGCCTTTCCGTTAACAAAGCAATTGTTACGCCCATATGCAAGAAAGAATCTTAATTATAAGAAAAAGATATTCAACTACAGATTAACCCGTGCTAGAAAGATATATCGAGTGTTCATTTGGAATACTTTCAAACAAGTGGAGAATTTTTCATAGACCACTAAACGTTAAAGTTGGTTTTGCGGTGACAATTGTCAGGCTTGCTGTATTTACACAATTTGGTTCGATTAGAGATGGTTTTAAATTTTGAGGATACCTTAATAGTGCATGGGTTTTAAGGATACTGCACGAGGAGCATCTCAAAATTCTTGTTATTAGTAACGCAGTAAAGAGACATGTTTGCTAATTACTTTATCAGTGATGGAAAGGTTTCTTGGCAAGACAGTAAAATACATTAATATAAACATGTAAGTTCTTCTATTTGAATATCAATGTCAATAAAATTATGTTTTACTTACCTATAGTTTTTTTTTCTTCCTCTGATAAAATTGTTAAACTGATCAATTACTATTGTTCCTATATCATCCCAGGATTTTTGCCGTAAGTCCCTATGTTTATATTCTTCGTTCGAACTATCCCATAAATTGGGTCTCTGTTCAACTTCGCCAATAAGAATTTCAGTATCGATGAAGCTATTATCATTAGCCATTTTATCTTCACAACGTAATTATTGGATAGAATCGGCAACAAAGACAAGCACTCTCAACTACATACGCTCGTGTACGCGTCGTACCATCTGAAACAACAACTGAACGACGAGCAATCTGCGCCTCGCGTTCCTACGCGGAGCGCACGGGCTGAGCCGTCGCCCGCGCGTATGAATTGAAACGCGCTCACGGCCATCCGCTCTACGCGTCCATTTGAAAACCTACATTTAAGTTATGATATTCGACCTCGCGCGTATCGTACGCGCGCGTACCATACGCGTCCATCTGAAACGGGACTTAACGCTGCACCAAATTGTTTAATTCAAGGGTAGGTCGCAATGCTTTTATCAAAACTTTATCCTCATAACTTAGAGCACTAAAGTTATGGGATAACAAATATTTCACTAGTCACCATTGAAATTTTTGAAATTAACTTCAGTAACCAAACTCATTTTAAAACAATACGCGAGCAATATAAGTAAACACGCTGCAGTTTTCGGCCATTAGTAACTACGATCACACTACGATTGAATTAATGCTTTCCAACGAATTCACTCGATGTCACGCGAAATTCTATAGTTGTGATTGGTCGACATTGTATGAGACTGGGTTCCTATCGGTGTTGCCATTTACATGTGTTTTGCTTTTCTATTGCAATGAAGTATTCATTCGGAGTATTTGCACCGTTGTTTGCTTTTCTGTGGCAGGCATAATGAACGTTGAGAATATACCTTTCTAAGCCTCCGCAGCGTTGCCACAAATCTTGAAATGAATGAAATGCAGTAAATGTAAATACCTTCTATCTTAATTAATAAATTATATTATATAATGTAGGTTGAAAGGAAGGCAGGTGCATAAAATAATATGATCTTGATTAATATGAATATGCTGAATGCTGACTATTCAATATAATATATTAGTGATACACGGAATATTATTGAGGAGGCTTAGCCTCCTTAGCCTCCTTTGACTAGCCGCCCCTGATATATATATATATATATATATATATATATATATATATATATATATATATATATATATATATATATATATATATATATATATACTATATATCTACTCCAATAAATCACTCAGGAGACTAAATCTTCAATTAGTCTGTTATGTCGGTAGCATGCATACAGCCGTTCACATCAGTTGTACTAACAAATATAATGATAAATTCGTTTATTGCCTGCAAAATTATTTAGGTGACATAGCATCTTCAACGAAACAAAATATTTCATTCGATTACAATTTCAGAGACGATGGTAGAAACTGAAAAATATATTATACATATTATACAAGACGATTTGATTGTGAAATATGTAATGTGATAATGTTGTAATAGTAGTTCATACAAAAAATATTCGAAATAAAGGAAAATACCACAAATATTTCCATAATAATTTTGATTGATTTTCATCGCCTTGAGTTTATGAATCACATTATTTCAATGATGAAGGTTTCTGGTACACTGACGCCAGGCTTCTTAATATGATCTGATCATGGTAATTTGTCTCCAAATCCACAACCTGTAAGCCTGAAAAGAAGGTAACTAGCGATTATAATATATATATATATATATATATATATATATATATATATATATATATATATATATATATATATATATATATATATATATATATATACAGGGTGATTCACGGTGTCTGGCACATCAGACGTTTCTGGTGAACCATACAACGGATCACTTTGAAAATTCAATGGAGGGCATTCTCTACCCAACTAAAATATTTTCGGTAATGCGGTGTTGCCACTTCTATAAGAAAGTAGTAGCAACTTTGATTTTTCAAATTGAACCACCTGTATATTATATTATTTTTAGAATCTCCAACAATTTTCTAACAACTTTCCATAATATTTTCCTATACCTATCTGTTACCGTTTTCGGAATAAAAATAAATTTTCGTTTTTTTTTCGTGGGAAATCAAGACCTCTCAAAACTCTGATATCTTTGAGCTAAGAAATACAATGATATCGAAATTTCGGATTAAGTTTGTTAATACCTAGGGGCTTCCTACACTTTAGCCCAATTTTCGTTATTTCAATACAGGGTGGTCAAAAAGTACAGTTATTTCGTTAGCTTGGAAAAGTGACTATAAGTTGGTTATTTCAAATGGAATACCCTGCATATTATTACAAATTCGGAAAGCTGCTAGAATTTCCTTTTTATCTATGTATATCATACCTATACCTAACTAGTCAAGTTTCGGACTTATGAGCACTTATTTGTGAAAATGTTCCTTGAACATGGTATCCCCTTGGTATTTGCTAAACATGTCATGATTACCTACTATTTGACAGTAACGTTGTGACAATCTACTAATAATATCGAAACTTTCATCACTTCAGAAGTTGGAAATACCTTCAGAAACGATGGAAAAAATTTATTGAAATGAAGTTCTTATGAATTTGTTTATTATTTTTGGACAATGTGATAAAATTATCAGCAGGACATGTAGAAAGTTCAATGAAATGTATCCGAATCTACCGCCAATGAACCTCAAGAAATTTATATGAATTCAGAACAATTTCAAAATGTTTGGATCAACTTTAAAAGCACTAAGAAATGTACATCGGCCCGTAACTTCCGAAGACAACCAAATTAATGTCCTATCATATTTTCACGCATTTCCGAAGTAATCGATAAGAAGTGCTGAAGAAGATTTTGGCTTAAAATATTCATCTGTTCAAAGAATCTTGCAAAGACATAACATGCATGATTACAAATTCACCAAAATTAAAGCAATGAAGCCTCAATACCCTCTACAGAGAGTTGAATTTTGTGAAATGATGTTGGTACGCATTCAAAAAGATCCATTTTTTAAAAATAAAATGATTTGGACTGATGAATCAAAATATTCAAGAGAAGGATTTTTCAATAGAAAAAATTGTCATTTTTGGTGCAGTGAAAATTTCACAAAAGAAGCCGGATATCATTCGTATAAATTTATTGAGGTTCATTGGCGGTAGATTCGGATACATTTCATTGAACTTTCTACATGTATTGCTGATAATTTTATCACACTGTCCAAAAATAATAAACAAATTCATAAGAACTTCATTTCAATAAACTTTTTCCATCGTTTCTGAAGGTATTTCCAACTTCTGAAGTGATGAAAGTTTCGATATTATTGGTAGATTGTCACACCGTTACTGTCAAATAGTGGGTAATCATGACATGCTTAGCAAATACCAAGGAAATTGTTGGAGATTCTAAAAATATTATAATATACAGGTGGTTCCATTTGAAAAATCAAAGTTGCTACTACTTTCTTATAGAAGTGGCAACACCGCATTACCGAAAATATTTTAGTTGGGTAGAGAATGTCCGATTATGCCCTCCGTTGAATTTTTAAAGTGATCCGTTGTATGGTTCACCAGAAACGTGCCATCCACCGTGAATCACCCTGTATATATATATATATATATATATATATATATATATATATATATATATATATATATATATATATATATATATATATATATATATATATATATATATATATATATATATATATATATATATATATATACAGGGTTGGGATAAAGTATGGAACCAAGGAAATATCTTTTGAACGAAAAATAAAATATTTATGAAACTTTGCAGGTGAGTCCAATGGCGCAAAATGCATCTGATGTATAATTTTTTGTTGATAATATACTTCCGGTTGTACCGGAAATAGACCCTAAGTCGCTTATTTTGAATGGGATACCCTATATACTATTTTTAAATTCTACTTAAGATTCTAGGCAGATTCTATGCATCATATCCTATACCTAAGTCTAAGCGTTTTTGACATATTCAGGTTTTTATGTCAAAAACGACGATTGCAAACCCTAACATAATTATCAAGTATTCCTATAAGGAAGCCTTTTTTACTTACTTTGGGTTAGATTCCTTGTTGAAAAGGACCTACTTTAATAGATTTTGTATAATATTTGGATAACTAATCATACAGAGTGTTCAAAAAATAAGATCTAAAATGAGATTGAGAAAACTGACAAAAATCAATTTTTCAAATGGAAACCCCCACTTTTCTTATTTTGTAGTATTGAGCATTTAAAAAGTAGATAACTTTGTATAACGTTATCTATACCTGAAATTTGAAGTTTTCGAAATATTGCTAATTTAATATTTTTATATGGTGACATTTAATCGTTAAACAATTAGATTTAGGATAGCCACGATCGTATTTGACATTTCAAATCATCGTAATGGCACCCCGGTTAAATCATACAAACGAAGATTAGTCAAACTTATTCATTATTTATAGACAATGTGATAAAGTTATTTCAAGAACATGTGATACATTTGCGATCCGATATCCTCATAAACAAAAACCATCACCAAATACTATTAAACGAATTATAGAAAACTTCTTTTTAATTGCTAAATACTACAAAATAAGAAAAATGGGGTTTTCCATTTGAAAAAATTGATTTTTGTCAGTTTTCACAATCTCATTTTAGATCTTATTTTTTGAACACTCTCTATGATTAGTTATCCAAATATTAAACAAAATCTATTAAAGTAGGTCATTTTCAACAAGGAATCTAACCCAAAGTAAGTAAGAAAGGCTTTCTTATAGGAACAATTGATAATTATATTAGGGTTTGCAATCGTCATTTTTGACATAAAAACATGAATATGTCAAAAACGCTTAGACTTAGGTATAGGATATGATAAATAGAATCTGCCTAGAATTTCAAGTAGAATCCAAAAATGTAATAATATATAGGGTATCCTATTAAAAATAAGCGACTTAGGGTCTATTTCCGGTACAACCGGAAGTAGATTATCAACAAAAAATTATACATCCGCTGCATTTTGCGCTATTGGACTTACCTGCAAAATTTCATAAATATTCTATTTTTCGTTCAAAAGATATTTACTTGGTTCCATACTTTACTTTATCCCAACCCTGTATATATATATATATATATATATATATATATATATATATATATATATATATATATATATATATATATATACATATACAGGGTGGGCCATCCATAACGGCCAGAAAACGCTCGGACAGGTCCAATTTTGTTGAAAGGGGGACAAATAAGGGTGTTCAAATGAGTTTGATATCACTACCTCTCTAGCTGGAACCCCTAACAGCTCTCATTTTTGAATAGGGAAAAGGGGTCGAGCAGCACCTTGTTGGAAAGGCAATCAATTTCCTGCGTGAGTGTATTTTTTTTTTCATCGCTTTATTATTATACAGAGTGACTTAGTATTGCATCAATAACTTTCACACGCCGAATTTGGATCTTTATTATGGAAAAAACGCTCGGACGGGTCAAAAGTTGAATTTGATATCACTACCCCTCTAGCCGCTACCACTTATAGCAATTATTTTTGAATACAGATAATAGGTCGAGTAGCTTTGTGGTAAAGGTAATTCAATTACCTGCATGAGCGTATTATTTTTTTTCTTCGATCGCTCAACTATTAAACAGGATGAAACAGTATTTCAATCCATAAACTTCTACCCCAATTTTTGACCTTCGGGATGACAAAACGAAAAAGCACTTGGACGAGTTTGATGCAGGGCTATGAACGCGTAATTGAATGAAAAAACTGTTCTCTTTATTGAATTAAGGACAATAAAAAAATGAATTGACATAATGATAAATACTTCAATTTAGTAAATGCTCAAACTGGCCTCCACCTTCCCCCATGCATACATACAGCAGTTCCTCGAAGCGATTCCTCACATTCCTTAGCATTTCGGGTGTTATCAAACGACATTCGTTTACTATGCGCTGGCGTAACTCATCCAATTTTGCAGGCTCCGTCGCATAAATTTTACTTTCCAAATGTACCCATAAAAAATAATCTGGGAACGAGCAGGCCATTCTATGGCACCCCTCCTTCCAATCCAACGCCCTGGAAATCGTTCATATAAATAGTGCCTCACATATATATATATATATATATATATATATATATATAGAAATATCTATATTTAATAAGCAGTTAAAGAAAATGGTTGAAAACAAAATGAACACTCACATTTGAAATTAACCACCGCCTTTTTAAAGCTAGCTGGCGGTCCTGAATAAACAACTTTTTCAATCCACTCCAAAATTTCATATTGTTTCCTTGATTAAACTGCAAAGAAATTTCACTTTTCATTATTTTATGTCATAAAGATTATAAATTTAATATAAAACAGATTCTAAAATGCCAAGCCGTACATCTCTCATGCCAAAACTAATAAATAAAACTCTGAAGAACTTTCCCTTAAATATTCCCTGAAATTAAAAAAAAAAAAAAGAATACCTTACTGAGGAAGGTAGTGTGTATTCATCATTCAATTAATCATAAACATGATTAATTTTACCCAGGGAGAGATAACAATTCAGTGTATGACAGACTATAGAAATAAGGATATTTCAAAACTCAAAAATTCGATCTCAAAAAAATGCCAAATGCACGTGTACAATTTCTTACAAAATCACGATGTGAGTCATAGTCAATACTGACATCAATGCGTTCTAAGATATCATCCTATGGGGCGTTTTACAAGATTAGAATTAGTATAGTTAGTTTTAGATGAGACTCATAAGGTAAATGAAATTTGTATGTGATATTTAATTATATTATCCCACAATAATTTTGTAGTACTTTATTTCAAAAACAAGTTTCAAGTTCACCTCTTCTTAATTCGCCCAACATGTATGAAAATTTAATAGCTTACTTACAGGGAATTATCTATAATATCTCATTAGAGATAATCAATAAACCTACAGGAAATTTTTAGTACACCAACAACTATGGGAGCTTCTCATCTTGAGATGAATCTACTTACAATCATTTGAATTTTGTTAGAAATGTATAAATAATTTCAATTGTTTTATTAGTTAATTTGATGTATTTCTCTTCAAACTTCCATCTAAGTTATCATAGATATTATAATTTTTGTAGGATATAATACTTCAGGAAATATTGAAATGAAGATTAATTACAATATTCGATCGAAAATAAAATAAAAATCACGTAACGTCGTAGGGCTGTAACACTAGTAAGCAAATTATATTGCTTGGCAAAATTTTTGGTGATGGGCCCATGGGGGCGAAGAGATGTACCACACCACTCTTTTTATAAAATGAACATCTACTTTATTCGCAGTAGTTTAACCAGAAACCAAATGAATATAAGAAGAGATCAAATTCTGTTCATTGTTATTATTGATGTCCACCCAACTTTCAACAGTATTTAGTCAAAAAGATCCTACTGGAATTTGTAGTTCTAAAAAAAATTGAGATCAAAAAAACAGTGAAGAGAATATTTGAAAAGTAAAACTTTCAGGAAAGCATCGACATAAGTACAAGCTGTTATTTTGGCATTTTATGACAAGTGAAACATTTAAAGATGATAAAACCTATTTTCTGAAAAATTAAGAATTGTTGCATCATTAGTGCCTAACTGTGCAAACATTCACATTGATCGAAAATATTCTAGAAAAGTTAAATAAGAATGATAGATCAAGCTATAGCAGTAACTATAGTGGGATGTAATGTGTAATGCCCAAGTTCTCAAGGATGTACCCAAGATTACATGGAAGGCAAGAAAATACCCATTTGCCGCATGAGAAAGTATTAACTTAGATTAAATGAAGTAGAAATTATACAGTTAATTCCAGTGAGCCCCAAGGATTAATCTTATATCCAACACATTTTCTTATATATACATATACATATATATATATATACATATATATATATATATATATATATATATATATATATATATATATATATATATATATATATATATATATATATATAGGTATATATAATATATATAATATCAATCAACAAACCTTATCAGTTGTGTCTCTCCGTCCAAAACTCCTTATACCCAATATCTACCATGAATAGTAGAATTTTATCTGCATATATTCAGTATAGGAGTATAATAGCTGGTATTGCATTGAATGTTTCATCTCTGATCAATAATTCTGCTTCGACTTAATTCTCAAGACACTCATTAACTGTTCAAGTTCACCAGTTTCAATCAGGATTCACATTTCTTAAACGCCTGTAAATAATAAAAAATGGTAACCATTGTAGCCCAATTAATACTCACTTGCAGAACCTAGTTTTATAATAAATCCTAATTTACTATAGAGCCAGGCATATTTTGTATAGAAAAAAAATCAAATAGGAAGGACACTTCTCTTACTTTCCTCTTTAATAAATCATAGTAAAAAAAGAATTCACTGTGTTCAAACAATCTAATATATATTTATGAAGCATAAAAGAGAAACATATAAACCTACCATAAAATCCACGTTATATATATATATATATATATATATATATATATATATATATATATATATATATATATATATATATATATATATATATATACATATATATATTGAATTTACAACAGCACATAGGTATGTATTACTTTATAAAAAGATGTAAAGTGTGAAGTCGATAGGTACTTAACTTATTTGTTTTTGAAATTTGAGATTACATTACATTACGGAATCCAATGCAAATAATAACCTACACCGTACACCAGAGAAGAGAGGACATAATTCTTCTTGCTTCTTCTACTTACACGGAATACGTCTTGCTTTTATGACGTCTAAACACTAAAATCCTCCGACGATCCCATAGAAATCTTAATATATATATATATATATATATATATATATATATATATATATATATATATATATATATATATATATATATATATTGTTACGAATTCGGGTTCGCTAGGATGATTTCCAATAACTAACTAAATTCAATTAATAATAACAAAACAAATCAGTATTTATTTACACAACAATAATTTTAAAATAACCACACTTTACACTTTTCAATAACTGTCACTACTTCAAAAACACAAGCTTCGTTCTTCTTTAATAACACGGTAGTTCACTGTAAACTAACTGTAGACTGTAGACTAACTGTAGACTGTTCCTCGCCTCTTCTATGGTCGCTTTTATATGTCTTTTCATTCCTTCGAGAAGCTTCTAGAATGTTCCAGTCTTCGAATTAAGAGGGCGGTTACATCAACGTTCATCGAATATTCCAGAGAACACAGAGTCGGCTTTAGACATTTTCGTAACACTGCCCCCCTCTTAAGTTTGATCGTCCCGATCAAAATCTTCTGATACACCTCCACCGTGATACTTTGCTAGCCTATCTAAATGTACAACTTTAGGCTTCGTCCTAGGAGTGCGTTGGATTCGGTAGACAACATCATTTATCCTCTTTGTGACTTTATAGGCTCCTTCCCAATTCTGGCTTAATTTAGGTGATAACCCTTTCTTCCGCTGGGGATTGTACAACCATACTAAATCTCCTTCCCTAAATCCGGCTGAGTTCGCCCTCAAATCGTATCTGGTCTTCATTCTGTCAGTACTAGCATCTATCTTATCCCGGACGTGCTCATGGATCTTGCTTAGGTGCAGTCTCAATTCATCTGCATAAGTCTTTACTTCCAATGGTGTATCTTCGGGAGTACCGAACAGCAAATCACATGGTAAACGTAATTCTCTACCAAAGAGTATCTTTGCTGGAGTATGACCTGTGGAATCATGAACCGATCCTCGATAAGCCATCAGCAGTACTGGCAAAATGTCTGTCCCAATCCTTTTGGTGATCAGCCACAACCTTCGACAGGTATTGTTCCATGGTGCGATTGAATCTTTCCACCATCCCATCAGACTGTGGATGTAATGGAGTGGTTCTGGTCTTTCGGATGTTCAATATCTCCATCACTTTCTTAAAAAACTTCGCTTTCGAAGTTTCTTCCCTGGTCTGAGTGCAATTCATGTGGAACTCCGTGTCGAGATATGAACTGATCTACCAGTACACGTGCGACTGTCTCAGACTATTGGTTAGGAAGAGCATAGGCTTCAGGCCACTTGCTAAAGTAATCCATGTCAACCAGAATGTATTTATTTCCATCGTTAGAAGTTGGAAAAGGCCCGGCCACATCAATAGCAATTCTCTCAAATGGAAGCTCTACATTGGTATTTCTCCATTTTTCCCATGAGTTCTCTTTGAGGGTCCCTTAGTGGCTGCACATGTTGGACATTTTCTGCACCAAGCTTCTACGTCATCACGGCAGTTGACCCAATAAAATCTTTCCCTTATCCTCGCAATTGTCTTATTCACGCCAAAATGGGCCCCTGAGCTTCCACCGTGGATTTCCGGTAGAAGTTCTTGCACTTTGCTGGTTGGTACCACTAGAGGGTTTTGATTTCTTTACATCCGGACTTTCCCATTTCCTCTTGAGTAACCCATTTTTCAAGAATTAAGGAATCCCATTGCGCCCACAGTACCTTCGTTTTAGCGCTCATTGTTGAAATATCTTTCCAGGTGGGTCTACGGTCGAGTCTTTTCCATTCTCTGAGATGCTTTATTTCAGGATCTTTTTCCTGTGCCTCAATTAATTCCTCTGTCGTCCATCCCTGTTTCGAATCAATGGTAGTTCTCCTTAAATCATTATTCCTCTGTTTCTGTTATTATTTCTGCCTCTGTTCATTCTGGAACGACATTCTCTACTAGTGTGTCCATATTTTCCACATGAATAGCATTCACCCTTAAAGGTTACTCGGTTCTTTTTAAAGGAAGAAATAAGTTTGTCTATATCTACTCCAGGTGTTTTGTTTCCCTCTACTTCCACTTTTCGAGCTCTGTGTGTTGCTCGGTTATTCAAATCGATGGTAGTTCTCCTTAAATCGATTATTCCTCTGTTTCGGTTATTATCTCTGCCTCTGTTCATCCTGGAACGACATTCTTTACTAATGTGTCCATATTTTCCACATGAGTAACATTCACCCTTAAAAGATACTCGGTTCTTTTCGAAGGAAGAAATAAGTTTGTCTAACCGTTTCAATATATCTACTTCAGGTGTTTTGTTTTCCCCTACTCCCACTTTTCGAGCTCTGTGTGTTGCTCGGTTATTCAAATCAATGGTAGTTCTCCTTAAATTGATTATTCCTTTGTTTCTGTTATTATCTCTGCCTATGTTCATTCTGGAACGACATTCTCTACTAGTGTGTCCATATTTTCCACACGAGTAACATTCACCCTTAAAAGATACTTGGTTCCTTTCAAAGCAAGAAATAAGTTTCTCTAATCGTTCCAATACTACTCCAAGTGTTTTATTTTCCTCTACTTCCACTTTTCGAGCTCTGTCTGTTGCTCGGTTATTACAAGATGTTAGTTTTGCGGTTTCAAATTCCAGAGCCCTCACTAAAGCATCATTTCCTGTTCTTGGTCTCAAAATTTTCAGATGCTGAATCAGGTCAGTGTCTTTTAACCCATTAACAAAAGATTTGACACTCAATTGCTCAAGGATATCATCTGGAGCCATTGGGTAGGCTAACCGAGTCAAATTTTCTACTTCGGCCTGAAATTCTTGCAGTGATTCATTTGCCAATTGATGCCTACCTTCTAATTGAGCCTGATACAACATTTCTTTATGATCATCACCATATCTCAACTCTAGGGATTTTATTAGAGTTATGTAATCTTCCTGCTCTTTTACTGACAATTTTTGTAACAGTTCTGCAGCTTTACCTCTGAGGGACAAAACCAGTTCTACTGCTTTCATTTCATCTGTCCAACCCATTAGCTTGGGCTGCTGCTTCAAACTGTCGTTTGAATATTGGCCAGGAAGAATCTCCATCAAAAGTAGGTGGCTTCGAAACTTTCTGTCTGGGGACTGGATTTGACATTACTTTTGATTCATTTCTTTCCATTGTAGATATTCGCTTTTCTAAATCATGCAATTGCTCCTCCAGGTCTTCCTTCACATGTACTATTTCTTCAGTTATTTCACCTCTCAATTTCTCATTATCCTCCTTCCTACGTTTGTCGAGGTCTTCCAGGATTTTCTGTAATCTTTGTAATTCATCTAATTTTTCTTGCTCTCGACGTTTTTGTTTTTCTAATTTCTCCAGTTCTCGACATTTCTGCTCTTCCAATTTCTCCTGTTCTCGACGTTTCTGCTCTTCCAATTTCTCCTGTTCTCGACGTTTCTGCTCTTCCAATTTCTCCTGTTCTCGACGTTTCTGCTCTTCCAATTTCTCCCGTTGACGTTGTTCCTCTTGTTCGGCGAATTTTTGCATTAGTTTTTCAATCATCGATTCCATTTTTCTGGTTATTGGCATCCCACTTCTGACACCAGTTGTTACGAATTCGGGTTCGTTAGGATGATTTCCAATAACTAACTAAATTCAATTAATAATAACAAAACAAATCAGTATTTATTTACACAACAATAATTTTAAAATAACCACACTTTACACTTTTCAATAACTGTCACTACTTCAAAAACACAAGCTTCGTTCTTCTTTAATAACACGGTAGTTCACTGTAAACTAACTGTAGACTAATTGTAGACTAATTGTAGACTATCTGTAGACTGTCTCTTCTATGGTCGCTTTTATATGTCTTGTCATTCCTTCGAGAAGCTTCCAGAATGTTCCAGTCTTCGAATTAAGAGGGCGGTTACTTCAACGTTCATCGAATATTCTAGAGCACACAGAGTCGGCTTTAGACATCTTCGTAACAAAATATATATTTATATATATATATATATATATATATATATATCTGTAATATATAGTATATATCTATGGACGATCCAAAAAAGTATGTATATACATCTTTAAGCCATAACTCGATATTACACTTTTTTCTTCAAATTTTCTCGACGCTACTGGATTATACAGAAAAAGTGCCTCAATTATCTTGTATCTTTACAAACAACCATAATATTCACACTAGTCTAAAAGTCGAAAAATCGAACGTTTGTTTATAACTTGAAAACAAAAGACTACCTATAGCAAGTTTTGGTTTTGAATTTGTCTCGAAAAAAGATAGAATGAACCCTTCTTTTTTGTATCTCCTATAGTTACCGAGATACCGTAAATACAAAAATTTCTAAGAATAGATTGTGATTACTGTTTACTAAAAGGGTTGACATATTGACGCTAGAAATATAACTACCTACGATTAAAAATTAAATTAAATAGAATTATTTAAATAAGTTAATTTTCATTTGTTTCAGTTAATAAGTTGCACGCATAGATATATACTGTTACGAAAATGACTAAAGCCGACTCTGTGTGTTCTGGATTATTCGATGATCGTTGAAGTAACCGCCCTCTTAATTCGAAGGAACATTCTGGAGGCTTCTCGAAGGAATGACAAGACATATAAAAGCGACCATAGAAGAGACGAGGGACAGTCTACAGTTAGTCTACAGTCAGTCTACAGTGAACTACCGTGTTATTAAAGAAGAACGAAGCTTGTGTTTTGAAGTAGTGACAGTTATTGAAAAGTGTGGTTATTTTAAAATTACTGTTTTGTAAATAAATACCGATTTGTTTATTAATTAAATTTAGTTATTGGAAATCATCCTAGCGAACCCGAATTCGTAACAATACTATATATGAGTACAGAATATATATTAAGATTTCTATGGTTGCACGTAACACTTTAGGCCGGCCGCACATTTCCTACAATCGGTTCCGATTGTCTGAAACGATTGTCGGAGCAGGGCATCTGACGCTCAAATTTCTATACTTTTAGAACGATAGGAAATACTTAACGTTAGGTCCGCCTAGTGTATTTAGAAAATGCTTAACCTCAAATTGATATAATAAAATTATTATTTTTCTATCATTTTTTCTCTTCTTACTATCATTTGTCACATTTACAGTATAGTATTAAACAGTGGTACCAATTATATGTACAAAACTTTCCAAATCAAATTTTTAACATGGTATTTCTTAACTAAGAATTTCTTAGGTTGGTGAAATCCGATTTAGGTAAGTATCGGATTTAGGTATTTCCTATCGTAGGAATTACTTAGTTAGGAACTTACATCTCGTTGGTGAAATCGGGCATTTTAATCAAATATATCAGTATGTTCTTGAATACCTATTGCTATTGTTCCTGAAACTAAATGAATCAGCCGACGATATAAGCTGTTAGGTACTTATATGACTAATAGCCATGGTCGAGTGTAATACCCATCCCAGATGTTTCGTCTGAACTGCCAGAGTTATGATAAGTGGTTCTGAGAGATTTATAGAAGAGGCCAGGTTAACACAACAGTAGAGTTTATTGTTTGTATACCGGGAATCGTCCGTTCGAGTTCCACCTTTTGCTCTCGGATGCTGTATATTTCCCATGAAGTTTAGTGGTTCAAAAATTGGTATAGATATGTAATGTACTGACATAGATTCAAGCCCATTGTCAAGTCGGAACTGTCGTTGAAAGTTATAAGTACCTGTGACAAAAAATCTTTGGAGAAGCGGTAGAGTAGACCTTATGAAGGTTACTGAAAAACTACCTCTAAGTCCAGAAGAAGTTTCAACCTCGTTTAACTTTGGAAATCGCCCGTGAAAGCCTGCAAATTTTTTTGATGTTTTCAAAATTTTCATTATTTGGGAAGTAGGATATATATTTATTTGAAAATACATGGCAAATGGAAAAGTTAAGGTCAAAGTAATTATTGTTTCTGTTGAAGAATTCGTTGAAAAATAAATGAAACAAATTAATAAAATTCATTGCGATAATCTACTCCTTGCTGCAGAACGTAAAGTCACAAAAAATAAAAGTAAATCATAACAAATACCTATCGAAAAAATAGAAACCTTCATGGTATTCATTCTATCTTCAGAAAGATTCTTCAATTCGTGACAGTTCTAAATTAATTTTATTATTCACTGGTTAATTTGAAATTACTGAAGCTTGAATGGTTAATCCGTCAAAACTGATTTAATTAGACCACAACCTTTTGTGGTCAATTTTCCAGTGTTTTTTAAAATAAATGATGCATTCATAATAGCGTTCAGAGAGTAAATTATTCACACCTTTCTTCTGTCCATCATTTCCTTGTTTCCCAACTTTGTTTGGAATGCAACTTTGAATTGTCCAGCTTTCGGAAAGGTATGTAAGCTATATTCGGGGTTTTTTTGCCCAAGATGAACAATAGGATACACAACAATAGTGATTCATCTCTTCTGAACGTTTGTAAACGATCCAAAACACAATTAAAACTCAACAACTTCTAATATAAAATACACGTAAACAGATGTAAACAAAGCAATCTATCGCCCATGCTCTAGTAATATTCGACACCGGTAGGGGGCCTATCGCTTATTATGTTTTACCAATATAGTATAGGACGATCCAGAAAAGTATGTATATACATCTTTAAGCCATAACTCGATATTACACTTTTTTCTTCAAATTTTTTCGACACTACTGGATTATACAGAAAAAGTGCCTCAATTATCTTGTATCTTCACAAACATCCATGATATTCACACTAGTCTAAAAGTCGAAAAATCGAACTTTTGTTTATAACTCGAAAACAAAAGACTACCTATAGCAAGTTTTGGTTTTGAATTTGTCTCGAAAAAAGATAGAATGAATCCTCCTTTTTTGTATCTTCTATAGTTACCGAGATACCGTATACAAACATCGAAATTTGTCCACCCTGTACATACCTATAAGTAAATTCTCTTAAATGTCATTCCTGTTGACTTATCAAGTTGATGCAATCGGCCACGTGATTTTGATATTGGCTGTTCTGTATATTCTCAAATATATCATCAATCGGCAGATTATCAATCTCATTCAAAACGGACCGTAGGCTTTCACTAACATTATTACGTTAGAGAGTAAGGCAATAGTTTTTTTTAAAGACTTATTACGTAGGACTTTTGAGAGAGAACAATCTTCACGCACTTTTGACAATAACTGCTTCTGTATATCCTTAGATACATCCCAAATAGATTCAGAGGTTGAGCGCCGAACAGAGTACACGCTTCAGTTCTGAATCCACGGTGGGATTTAGAGGTTAAACCCAGGTGTGCTCCTTTTATATGTGTTGCTCACTTAGGGGGGCGTGCAAATCGAACTTAAATTCTCGCAAACCTGTGAAAAAATACAACATGGTAGACGCAAAAGCAATAAAAGGCACGGGATTCTCGTTTTCTCAAAGCTGAGGATCGCTGATGCTAAATGTCAATAATAAATAATTTCCATATTCTTGCTAATTTGCAATGTTTAAAAGTGAGGACATAGCATAGGTTTAAAGCCGAAAAACTCAGAACCTATTATGATTATATACATTTTGTAGATCAAGTCCGTGATTAAAATTATGATTGACAATTGGCCGCCAATCCTGAAAGGTTGAGAAGCGCTGTCTTACAGTGTAGATCAGTATATATTTTTTAAGATATAAAACGTATAACCTCTTACACGCTTGGCTTTCGTACAATGTTGGCTTTGACAACAATGGATATCTTAGTCATTAGTTAATAACAGAGGGGAGTCACAGAAACTCTGGAATTTAAACAATACCCAAGACTAGGGAAAATCCAACCGACATCAACGGTATCTAAAATAATTATTTTCCATACAATTATTGGAATCATACAAATAACGACAGGAAATAAAGTTAACAAAAATCCAAGGTCATAATTTGAATTCAAAATACGAATGTTGTACAAAACTTTATTTACCATGGTTAACTCTGTAATTCCTATTAAAAGAATTAAGTAATAGTTGTAGTAAGCTGATATTTGCGTACACATCAAGTTCTATCATCAAATTTCTATTTCATCATCGAATGATTAGGGAAAAAAAACAAAGAAGGAGTACCTAAATATAACTGAGAACATTTTGTTACCGTACAGTTATAAAGCCGAAATAAAAAAGTAATATTCTAGTAATGGTTAGAGACTACTCCGTATTTTTTTCCTAGCTGATTTACAAAAATTTCTAAGAATAGATTGTGATTACTGTTTACTAAAAGGGTTGACATATTGACGCTAAAAATATAACTACCTACGATTAAAAATTAAATTAAATAGAATTATTTAAATAAGTTAATTTTCATTTGTTTCAGTTATATAGTTGCACGTAACACTTTAGGCCGGCCGCACATTTCCTACAATCGGTTCCGATTGTCTGAAACGATTGTCGGAGCAGGGCATCTGACGCTCAAATTTCTATACTTTTATACGATCATATCGCACACCTACGATCCGATATCGGATCGGACGTCCGACTCGGATGCACGAGCAGTGCGTCCTACCAATCGGACCGATAAAAAGTCTGATCCGACTAGCGGAAGGCAAGCCGTGCATTGTTTTTGCATAGTCTACCGCAAACATACGATTATTTCTGTCAGTTTTTGACAGGGAGTATACAAAAAGGAATTGTCAAACCATGTGCGATACTGAAAATTTGATTACCACGGTCGAAAAATATCCCTGCTTGTGACATTCAAATAAAATCGGACGTATTTTGTTGGTAGTGTGCGCTAGTGGTCCGATTTGAAATCGTTTCAGACTATCGGATCCGATTGTAGTAAATGTGCGGCCGGCCTTACACTTTACCCTAGAGTACTTATACATTACCACAGTATTGCGATAAGTATTTCATTACGAGATTTGATGGAATGACATAAAGTTTGCCAATATAATATAATATTATATAACGATTGTAGATGAGGAGCACAGACGAGATAAACATCGCTTTGACAGTATAAACCTTCCGCAAGCTATACCGGATGAAATTATGTATACAGATTATCAATAATAATATAGTAAAACTTTTGTTTATGTTTTGAAAACTTGGATTGGTACTCTAATGTCCGATTTCACCGACTAATTCCTGAAGTTAGGCAATACTTAAATCGAATTTAGGAATTCCTAAGTGCAATTTGCGTTTCACCGCGCGTTAAGTAATGCCTAAGGACGATAGGAAATACCTTACGTTAGGTCCGCCTAGTGTATTTAGAAAATGCTTAACCTCAAATTGATATAATAAAATTATTATTTTTCTATCATTTTTTCTCTTCTTACTATCATTTGTCAAATTTACAGTATAGTATTAAACAGTGGTAACAATTATATGTACAAAACTTTCCAAATCAAATTTTTAACATGGTATTTCTTAACTAAGAATTTCTTAGGTTGGTGAAATCCGATTTAGGTAAGTATCGGATTTAGGTATTTCCTATCGTAGGAATTAATTAGTTAGGAACATACATCTCGTTGGTGAAATCGGGCATTTTAATCAAATATATCAGTATGTTCTTGAATACCTATTGCTATTGTTCCTGAAACTAAATGAATCAGCCGACGATATAAGCTGTTAGGTACTTATATGACTAATAGCCATGGTCGAGTGTAATACCCATCCCAGATGTTTCGTCTGAACTGCCAGAGTTATGATAAGTGGTTCTGAGAGATTTATAGAAGAGGCCAGGTTAACACAACAGTAGAGTTTATTGTTTGTATACCGGGAATCGTCCGTTCGAGTTCCACCCTTTGCTCTCGGATGCTGTATATGTCCCATGAAATTTACTGGATCAAAACTGGGTATAGATATGGTATAGATATGTTATGTACTGACATAGATTCAAGCCCATTGTCAAGTGGGAACTGTCGTTTAAAGTTATAGGTACCTACCTGTGACAAAAAATCTTTGGAGAAGCGGTAGAGTAGACCTTATGAAGGTTACTGAACAACTACCTCTAATTCCAGAAGAAGTTTCAACCTCCTTTAACTTTGGAAATGACCCGTGCAAGCCTGCAAACTTTTTTGATGTTTTCAAAATTTTCATTGTTTGGAGATGTAGGATATATATTTATTTGAAAATACATGGCAAATGGAAAAGTTAAGGTCAAAGTAATTATTGTTTCTATTGAAGAAGTAGTTGAAAAATAAATGAAACAAATTAATTAAATTCATTGCGATAATCTGCTCCTTGCTGCAGAACGTAAAGTCACAAAAAACGAAAGTAAATCATAACAAATACCTATCGAAAAAATAGAAACCCTTATGGTTTTCATTCTATCTTCAGAAAGATTCTTCAATTCGTGACAGTTCTAAAACAATTTTATTATTCACTGGTTAATTTGAAATTACTGAAGCTTGAAAGGTTAATCCGTCAAAACGGATTTAACGAGACCACAACCTTTTGTGGTCCATTTTTCAGTTTTTTTTTTTAAATTATTCAAGCTTCATTTTTCTATTAACCTTTATTTTGTTTTCACTTTGAAAACCTTCTTATTAAAATGAGTGCGGATAGCAAAGTTGGATCAGGGACCAAGATATCATGACTTTTCATGATATTTGGTACCAAAAACTCAATTTCATATGTATATATATAAATATATATATATATATATATATATATATATAGATATATATATATATATATATATATATATATATATATATATATATGCCTATGTATTCTAAAAAATTTTATACGATGAAGGGCGCAATTTTGGGAGTTGAAAGTTGATAGATAGATAGATTTCATGTCATCTTGGATGGAATTGGTTGTGGTACGAATCTTTTATGGGGTTGAGCCACAGGGAGTTCTTGTTTACACACGAGATATAGGGCGAAACTTTGGAGCAATAGGATTGGAAGTTGGTAGGTAGATAGTTTTTCATGTCGTCTTGTACGAGATTGGTTTTGGTACGAATCAATCAGAGGGTTGAACCACAGGGGAGGAAACGTATCTTTTTTACACTACAAAGGACTCAATGTTGAAGCAATAGGGTTGAAAGTTGGTATTCTAAATAGATGAAGAACTGGTTTCAACTTGGATGAATCTTAATTGAATAAATAGATGTTTCAAACTGTAATAATATACTCTTGTGCCTACTTTATCGAAAGTCACTAGTTAAGTGCGGTAGTGGTTTTAAGATGTCTTAACCTCGATTTACGATGTCTAATAAAATTTGGGTGAATTAATTCAAAATTTTGATATCTTCAATTTTGGCAAGGAAGTGGCGAGAAGATGTGAAAACTAATAATCTACAACATAGCTTACTAGGGCTTCTTGAAGAGGGTTTGCACCCTTAGCATTATGTTGAAATTTTGAACGTTTTTGAGGATTTTTGAGCATTATGCACTTCTCCAGATATTACAAATTTAGTTGGTATGCTTGAAACTTAAACGTGAATTCGGTGGATGTTAAGGAGGTGCGATTTGGGGATTTCAAATATTTTGTCCGCAAGCTTTGAGCATTTCTTCACTGTCTCTAAATTGACGGGGTTAAGAATTCGAATGTAGAAAATAACAAAAATAGCTCCTCTGTGAGAGAGCTGTGCTGCGAGCATTTAGAAAAATTATATAATATGTCATTCAATATACCTGGTTAACGAGCCTATATATATATATATATATATATATATATATATATATATATATATATATATATATATATATATATATATATATATATATATATATATATATATATATATATATATATATATATATATATATATATATAGGTATATATATATATATATATATATATATATATATATATATATATATTATATATATATATATATATAGGTATATATATATATATATATATATATATATATATATATATATATATATATAAAACACTTGGCTTATGTTTCACAATATTACAAATATTTAGATACTGTATTTAGCAGTAACGAAAAGTCGACATGTTTCGAGTTATGAACTCATTATCAAGACTGACTACAGGAGAGTATTACATCGTATTTTATAAAACAGACAAAAGCAAAGGTGATACCTGAAAACCAATTTGTTCGTTTACAAGGGGTAACTTATTTCGAGAATTTTAAGAAGGTCAAGGCGCTTTCCTTTGTTACCTGAATGTAACAATTTCGTTTTGTTGAAATCCAGGAAGTGATTGAATTTTATACAATGCTCAGAGAAGCCAGTGGTATTTTTGTTTTGTAAAATCGACTTTTTATGTATATTCCTTCCTGTCGGTCCAATATAGAAAGCAGGACATTCGTCGCAAAATATTTTATAAACACCACTGTATTCTATATCTGAACTATTCTATAGTAGACAAATACTGTGTTCTTCACCGTTGGGACATTTCTGTTAGAGTCACAAAAACTTTTTAACGAAGTTACAAATTTACAAATTTTTTAAAGTAAAGTTTGCATTTTTTCTGGGAAAAACTCCAAGACTTATCGATTTGACATCCGAGGCGGACATAATCTGCTGACCGTAAATTCAATGATATAGAGTCATCCCCTAGACAGGGTGGCAACTCCTGAATGGCATAATTCACTTTGCAAACATGGTGAAGCATTATTAGAAAAAATATTAAAGAATCATTTTATTACTACTTGGAAGTGACCGGCAATTTGATATCCAGTTAATTAAAATTAATTCGTAAATTGTTTTTTTTTTTCGATTCATTTCACTGTAACTTTCGACAGGTATTTTCAACGTAATGTTCATAAGGAGATTGAAAATATCTTTAAATGGATTTACCACTGGACCCTCTGTCTCTTTGTGATTCAAACCACCACAGTATACATGAACAGTCGGCCTGTCTAGGAGCCCTAATATCATTGACATTATTTCAGGTGGACTGTCTTAAATGCGCCAATCGCAGCGAATATATAGTTATATTCATTGATTGGAATGGCCAATGAAAACATAATCCGCAAGGTTTTCACTAGGAATAGTGGAGTGGGGATATGAAATATTATTAAGAATCAATAAGAAGAAGAAATAATGTTTAGTTTTGCTGTTATCGATTTTTCAGTAGTGTTGTAATTTCAAATTTCATAAATAAAAATAACATGAGTTACACGGTAACTGAATTATTAACTTCTGTGGAATGTAATATGAAGAATGGCATTAATTGGAAATTAGATGATCTGATTACCGACAAGAGTAATGGTAAGAATTTGTTAGTTTCATCGTTATTCCAAAAATTCAAAAATCTTGTTCAGCTTACCCGTATAAGTTTTTATCTACTCATATTATTAACTGATTCGTTTATACATTCATCATAATATATATATATATATATATATATATATATATATATATATATATATATATATATATATATATATATATATATATTATTTTTAAAATTTTTAATTTTTTATATGTGCTTCGTCGACAAAATGTTGTATATATATATATATATATATATATATATATATATATATATATATATATATATATATATATATATATATATATATAATAAGTAATGAATTCTGCAATAAATGAATTGTAACATTAATGGCGAAGACCAACTTTATAGGCTGAAGCTGACGATTATTTATGTGATATTCATTATAAACAATCGATTTCAATCACTTAAACTTAGGTACTTCATAAAATTCGCACCAGTAATATTGGGCAAATTCTCTCCATCTGTGTTCGGTTCAATTTTTCAATTACAAATATCTCAATAATTACAGATAATTTAAGGAATTGACACTAATTTCATTGAATAATTGAATGATTAATATCGGTTCACTATTCCATCATCACATACGAATTCAAACTTTGTATAGTGTAATGAAACGGATGATATAATTATTCACTTGAATTAATGAAAAAACAATAAATTGTTTGTTTTTGTTAGGACTAATAATATTCAATTTCACATCCGAATTCCTATTTGACTCCAGATCCATTTCAATTCACATTGACATTGCAATCATTATTCCATTTACATCATTCATTCTACTTTCGAATTTTTTTTGATCTTTTTTTTGCAACTATGGCAAAATAGATTTATTTTTGACAAGATCCATGAAAATGTTATATATGTTATTGAATTTTTGTCTCCTACGGCCTTTTTTACGAAACTGTTGGTTCTGCTCTCTGATCATCCTACATGTTTAGAATTCTCTTAAGAAAACCTTCTTTTTTCGTTATCCATGAGTGGTATGAATAAAATAATTTTGAATCATCAAATTGAGTCAAGGCTGCCCCATTCTTTCAGAAACGGTTGATTTTGCCGCCCAATGCTTAACAAAAAATACGAACGGATTTAGTTCAATGAATTTAAGAGCTTCATTATATTATAATAGGTCTTGACATCGTTTCGTTGTATTACTATAGATTAGTAGACATCGTGTTCTTCGGCATTTGGCATTTTTTGGAATTAATATTTGGGATGCCATGAAAATATTTCATGGGAAGTTGATGATATAATCAGTTAAAATGAATAATTCCCTTCTGTCGAAAATCCCATGTAAATGGAATGCAATTATCGCAGAATTACAGCGAATATTTCCCTCCTGTCAAAAATCCCTTGTAAATGGAATGCAATTATCGAAAATTACAGCGATAATTGCATTGTAGAAAGTGAAAGAGCCTGAGATAATTGCATTGTAGACCGATAATTGCACAGTAGCATAGTTCATATCACGGTTATTGATGACAAGTTGACAATTTATGAATTACTAACGTCAGTTTGACAAGTTGAAAGTTTATTCGGGAAATATTCCCCAAAATTACACTCGTGCATCAAAATAACCGGATAATTTCGCATTCCAGCGTGTTGTCTTTAAAAAACTGCATTCGGACATTTTCATATTTTGGAGAAAGAGCCCGACACCGAAGGTGGAGGGCTTCAAATGAAAATGAACTCATGCAGTTTCTTGACAACACGCTGTCATGCAAAATTATCGGTTATTTTGATGCACTTGTGCAATTACTTACGATAATTGCATTGTAAAAACCGAAAGAGCCCTGAGATAATTACACTGTAGACCGATAATTGCACACTTCATTTTATGTTTATTGATGACAAGCTAAGAATTTATAAATTACTAATGACAGTTTGACAAGTTGACAGTTTGTTCGGGAAATATTCTCCCGAACAAATTCCTGCACCAAAATAACTGGATAATTTCGCATTCGTTTTCAAAAAACTGAATTCGGTCATTTTCGTATTTTGGAAAAAGAGCCCTCTATCTTGGGTGTCGGGCTTTTTCTCCAAAAATGAAAATGAACTCATGCAGTTTTTGACAACACGCTGTCATGTAAAATTATTTACGAAAAGCTCTAACTGCTTTACGTTGAATGGTATTTCTGAATTTTTCAGAAAATCCTGAAAACTGATGAAAGAAAATTAAATTTACGGATTTTATTTGTCGCATTCATAAATATCCACTTGATTCTTCTATATTCTTGAGGGTGTTCCCAATATTATTTTGTAACGCGTAGTTCTATGTTAATGGAAATCTGACGCAATATTCTTTTTTCATGCATTACCCTTCATGATTTCAATCACGTTCTCGTTTTTTAATATATTCCCCGGAAAAAAAATAATTAATTTCTAGTCGGATAATGATAATCAATAGAGTATCTGATCGAGAGACCTTCAAAAGCAAAAACACGGTCAAATTAGTTATCTTTTCCGCTCAAGTGTTACGACACTGGGTGGAAACGTATTGTGTACCTAACTCAGTAGTGATCAATTTAAGGTCATCTTTATAGATTCATATTAATCAATCCAGAATCAACGATAAATAACAATAGTGTGAGAAACACGTCATTTGTCAATTTAATACTATCGATTATGTTCTATACATTTTAATGATCTGAGTTCCGGTAGTTACCCCTCGGGGTATATGAGATTATTTGTCCCTGAAAAAGTAAGTGAACGTTCTAGCAAGTACACTCAATTTTTTTCACACATTTGATAGTTCGAACTCTTATTATAAAAAACAGTATATCGTTGTTAAAATATATCAACGATTTAATAATTTCGTGTAGAATTTTTTTACTGTTGATGAACGTCTATCGCATAATTGATGACATCGATTATGATGATCGATCAAAAGTGCTGCATTCTCATAATACTCATCGAATGAATTGATAACTCTGAACTCAATCATATGATTTGTTGAAAAAGTTGAATATTTTTCAAAATTTATAGTATTTTTATGCAAACATAAACTCACAAACACACACACA
>JARQZK010005063.1:1227500-1312500 GCA_030704885.1 Cynegetis impunctata
TACATATTTATTCATCTATACTGATAACTATTAAAATACACACACCTTATGGAGCAGAGTTAGGACTATCTGCGAAGCAGTCACGCTAGGTTCGAATCCTGGGTTAGTTATGGACGTTTGTGTATGTTTCTAAAATTCATTGGTTCAAATAATAATTAATTAGTTGGGTAGTGTATAATACTTATAAACTCATTGTTAAACTATAGGTCCCTAGTGAGATAAAAAATAACACAAACTCGAGAGTAGTATAGCTCCGTCACTAAGGCCCGCGAAGTACATCGCTGCGAGATGCAATTCGACCTTAACGAATTATGCCTTTAAGTATCACTCCTTAGATGGAAATCGAAAAACATCAGAAAATAATTTATTTTTTGAAAAAACGAAATTCGCTTTGTGCATCGCAGACTGAAAAACCACCTTTTAAAGCACACCGTAATAAAATTCATTATGATTCAAAAAAAAAAAATAAATTAACGATGTGCATCGTGAACTAATCGAGATACTATTCGAACGGAATAGTTTCCGCGAAGTGCAGCGCGGTTGAGGAATATAGTTGAAATCCACAAAAGGTCGTATTTCAATATGAACTTAATCTACGTACCAAATTTCAACCCTCTATCTCAATCTGCAGAAGCTGTGAGTTGAGCAAATTTTCAAAAACCACGAAATATCAAGTAATATGTAAGTAAAAATCGCGGTGGTTGGAAAAAGTTACCCAAATTTTGATAAAATTCAATCCGTGTCCAGAAGTTCCAGAACGGATAAAAAAATTACTACCGCACCTGACTGTTTACTTTCGATACGCTGCAATATTCTATTATTTTCGGGGAAAATAGATTAAAATCAGATAAATATAATATAGATTTCTGACTAGAAATGATTAAAATTGAATTGCCCCAAGAAAAATCATGTCATTTCAATAAAAAATAATTATGCTGTTACCGTATGACGTCATGAATCAGCAAAATAACCCATGCCGCGAAAATCCCACGAAAGCGAAGCGGTGAGAGATTCAAGTATATAACTCGCACTTCCCCTTCAAAAATCTCAGTCTCAGTTCTCTTTTGGTATTACGTGCGCGTGAGCTAGATACTGTGAGAGACTTTAAATGCCAGTCACAAAGGATTTTACTCTCGATTTGCAGAACGGTAACGACGCAATGACATCTAACGGCGACTCATGCAACAATAGAAAACCTGTCGCGCTCCTCACAAGAACTCTTTCGGAAAATTATGAGCTTAACGACGTCGAAGTGCCCGGAACACCTAAGACCCCGAGGACTTCAGCCACTCCAGGTATGCGAACTTATAATTCATGGGGCTTTAAATTTTATGCAAGAGTACTATAGTTCCTATTTCAGTTTTTCTCTCCCTCTAAACTTCTTGTATACATTTTCTTTGTACTATATACACTACTAGACTTGAAATAGAAATACAATCTACAAAAGAATAGTTACTTTTTGGTCTTTTCATTAGTTCGAAATGGAAATTGATAGTAATAATATGTTTAACTGTCTAGAAAATCTGATTTTTGTTTTTTAAATGAGAATAACGTAAAGATGATGAAAAATATTCTTCTAGTTCGTATAGATATCTGGACCTTCATCTAAAGCTATAGTTTATGAAGCTAAAGGACATATGCGAATTTTTCTGAGCTTCTATAGGGGTAAATTTATATCTGAAACATATAAAAATTCAAAATAAATAGGTGAACAAATAAGATGAAGAAAAGAAGAAAAAGGAAAATGTACGTATCTGAAAAAATAATGGGCTGAGTGAATTAATGACAACTGAAAATAATAAATTGAAATGGAAATTGCACATATCTGAAAAAACATATTCGAGATTGGTCAGTAAGTAAATTAGATACAAGTTCAAAAAGGATTAAAAATATGCCTGAAAAATAAATTAGTTAATAAATAATTTAAATGGAAATTCCACGTATCTGAAAAATAAATAAAATGAAATTGATAAATAGAAGATAAGTTAAAAGAGTAAAATAAAAAAATTAATACTTATAACTACGACGGTTCGGTTAGTTGGGTATATCTTTCGTTTTATCGATTACCCAAAAATATTTGTTATAACAACAACAAACGAGAAGTCTTCAACTATTTCGTCAGTTCATTAAATGTTTTTATCGCAAGTTCATTTGTAACAGCCGATTGTAGTTTCGTCATATTAATATGTAGTAATGATTATTTGGTAACTATATTTTTAATTGATCGAAAGATATCTATTCGCCAAAACAAAAAGTCATGTAGTATGTGATCATACTGAAGAATAAGAGAGATAATTCTTTTTAATTAATCAATTTATATTGTTTGAAAATTTATCCAAATTTTTTTTTTATGTCCTAGGTACTGATTAGTCGCAATTTTCACCATTTCGTCATTCAATATTTCCAAAATATATTGTGTAGGTTGTTCATCTTCTTTTATTCGTTTCCCTTGCATATGATTTCCAAAGCATCTTCCAAGTATGTGGTGAATCTATACTTATAATTATGTAATCATTGATGAGAATCGGTTTTGAAACCGAAATTTGGTGTCTATACTCCATTAGATATTTTTAAAATTATTTTCCATATTGAAATCATCATGATTGCATTTAACCTTTATTCAGTTCAGTTTTACCAATCCCATTATCATAATTCCCATTATTCTTGAATGACAAAAATATTAGATTGGTTAGAAAGAACCATTTGTTTTGTAAATATATTCGATTTTAGTCGTATTTTCTCTGAAAATAATGTACTATTCGAGGTACTATTGTACTGTAACGAAAGCAACAAATGGTACATTTTGGTATCCCCAGCTGACCCCAACAGACCGAGTGAGCTGAGCACCTCAGATCTGGGGTATTTTTAATGCAGAACGAAACTATCAAAATTTAGACAAATCCAGTACAAATTTTACAAACTTCAAACTTTTGGCAGGAAAGTGCCAGGATGTTGCATGAGCGGAAATGATTTGGAAATCAATTACTACAAATTATCCGAAATTCAGCCTCCGTAGAGAGTGCATGGAGATGTTTTCGGAGGCTTTTGTATCCCCAAACCCCCTTCTAATTGAAATATAGGATTGAAAATTTGTACATAGATTCAGTTCGACGGGGTGCTCTACCGGAGGTGGAGTTCTCGTGGCAGTCCATAATAGGTATTCATCGGAGAGCATTGATTTGTCGGCACTGCATGGCTTGGCTCCATATATTGATGTAATTGGCTGTAAAATTAAAGCTGGATCACTGATGTTTGTTATTATTGTTGTTTATGTACCTCCTCAAGTTGATATGGTAACGTATGATCTATTTTTTGACTGTCTCTCAACTATTCAATCCGTACTTGATAAGAAACTGTTAATAGGTGATTTTAATGCACCTCAGTTTGTGAACAATTCACCTTCGGATGGGAAATGTGTTGCTTTAGCAGTCTTAGCAGAGATTCTCAACCTTAATCAATTCAATAACTTGATTAATATCAATGGTAGATTGTCGCATCTCTCAGGATGACTTTTCTCTCGTGAGTGTTGATCCGCAACACCCTCCGATTCATTTCTATGTTTCTTGTAGGTTGGAACATTTCCATGGGCGTGGTTCCTATGAACACTAGAGAATTCAATTTTCGTAGGGCTAACTTTCCGGTTATGTAGGTATCAAATGATAGCAGATACCACATGGGATGGGGTGTATGAGCCGATTCAGAGTGTCGATGTGACTTGCGATAAATTTTACGCAATATTGAATGATATATTTTTGCAAACTGTGCCTTATAAAATTAAAAGAAAAAGACGTTTTCCCTCCTGGTTTAATTCGACTATAACTGACAACATATTGGAAAAAGAAACTTCACTGAGTAACTTCAGGAAGTATGGCAGTGAATTATATTTGACAAGATACAAAAGTTTGAGAAAAGTCATTAAACATGATATTGACTTGGCTTATAAAAACTTCATTCAGAGCTCGGAAAATAAAATCGTACAGGATCCCTCTTCTTTTTGGTCTTTTATCAATGAGAAGAAAGATATCTCTAGAATCCCAGGTGAGATGAGGGATGGCGTGGTAACATATGATAAACCTGTATCTATCGCGAACGCCTTTGCTGAGTATTTCAGTTCGGTATATGATCCTGTTGTGAATCGTGATGCATGTTATGTGAATGATTCTGGCGATCAGGATGCAATATGTATTAATTTGATAACACGAAGTCAGATTATTGTTGCTGCCAAGAAACTCTCTAATAAGCTCACGTCTGGTCCTGATGAAATACCAAGTTTTATTGTAAAGGATTGTATTTATGCACTTTCTGGTCCATTAACTCATATATTTAACCTTATCATAAGCAAAGCCACATTTCCTACAATTTGGAAATTGGCGAAGATCATACCTGTTTTGAAGAAAGGAGATCCTTCTATTGTGAATAACTATAGACCAATTTCTATTTTATCCAATTTTTCTAAGGTTTTTGAAATTGTTATATATAATGTTATTTATCCATCCGTCAGGAACCATATCAAGATTGAGCAGCATGGATTCATGTCAAAGAGATCATGTACAAGCAATTTAGTAATATTTTCTCAATATGTATTCGAGGTACTCGACTGCGCTGGTCAGGTCGATGTGATTTACACAGACTTTCAGAAGGCCTTTGACAAGATTGATCATGAGGTCCTCTTATTGAAATTGCGCAACAAATTTGGTTTTTCCGATGGCCGTGTTAAACTGTTTCATTCTTACCTGATTGACCGTCGTCAGTTTGTGCGGTTGGAGGGTATAAGGTCGTCTGAGTTTATACCCACCTCCGGGATACCTCAGGGATCGAATCTTGGGCCACTGTTATTTATTCTGTTTGTGAATGATTTAATGGATAATATTGAATCACCACATTTGATGTTTGCGGACGATTTAAAGTTATACTATCAGATTCGTGCACCTGACGACTGTGCTCGACTTCAGCTCGCATTAGATTATGTTGTCGGTTGGTGTGAAGATAATTTTTTGAGTTTGAATGTGTCAAAGTGTAATGTTGTGACTTTCACTAGGAAAGTGGATATATTGAGGTCTGATTATTCCGTCGGTGGTCGGGTACTTTCTCGTCTCGATAGGGTGAGGGATCTTGGTGTGGTGTTTGATCAGAAATTCTCCTTTATTCCACACGTCTCCCAGCTTGTTTCATCTACCTCGAGAATGTATGGTTTCATTGTTCGCAATGGCAAGTATTTCAAGAAATCTTCAACTTTTATAAGTCTTTTTCATTCTCTTATACGTAGCAAGTTGGAATATGGTGGCATGATTTGGCATCCTATTTATTTTTGTCATCAATACCATCTTGAGGCTGTTCAGAGAGGGTTCTTGAAGTTCTTGGTTTGGAGGGAGGACAAAGTTTATCCACCGAGAGGAGTTAGTCATGAAGCATTGTTGAGTCGATTCAATGTGGTTTCATTGCAGGGTAGGAGAGAAATATTATGTCTCAAATTTTTTTATAAATTACTGCACAACAGTATTGACTGCCCTTCACTCTTGTCTGCTCTGAGATTTCGTGTTCCGAGGCAAGCTTCCCGTAATATGGAACTATTCCACCTAGAGACTCCAAGGACGAACTTGTTAATGCAATCTCCCATTTGGTACATGGGGCATACATTCAATTCAGTTGCGAGTGAATGTGACGTTCAATTTGATTCACTTGCAGCTATTGTTAGGAGTTATGTACTTAAGTTGAATTTGAATCTGATTGAATTGAATTGAATTGAGTTAAGCTAAGTAGTGTTTCCGTTACATCTTAAATTATTTAATTATTATATTTTTTACTATGTAATTTTCTTTTCTCTTGTTATTGTTCTTGCTACTGATTTAAATAAAGATAAGCTTATTTTTTGTATTAGGTTTAGTTTCAGCTTTCGGGATACTGGTTGATATTACTTTTGCATTAATTTTGTTTCGTTTCATTTTGTTCATATTAGTTTTTTCTTTTTGTCTCTGGCGCTGTGGTTTGATTTCTTTTCTATTTAGCTATACTTTAATTATTTTCTGTAATTGGGTTTTATACCTGTTGGAAATAAAGAACTTATTATTATTATTATTATTATTAGTTGATGCTGAGGAAGTACTCTATGTGGTATAAATTTCTGCCTCTAATGATTGCTACATTTATGAAGAGATTTCTTATTTTCCCATGTTTTTAGGGATCTTTGTATATCCACAGCTGATCCAGATTGAGCTAGATGGTTCAAATTTCTTCCATAGATTGTTAATCTTGTGAAAATGCACCGTATTAGTTTCAACATTTCTTCCTTAACCGCCGCTATTTTAAATTAGGGATTTCATAATCTCATGGTATTTATGTAAGGAAAGTGCACTTTGGTAGTTTTAAATTATCACAGCAAGTTTTGTGTGGAAATTTCAAGCATTTTTGAAGGGTTTTCCTGCATTGCACACCTCTACATCCACCCCAAATTCAGTTAGAATGCTGAAAATATAAACTTTTTTGTTATATTTGATAATCTTAGGGAGGTGCTAACTGGAGGTTCTAAATGTCACACAGTAATTGTGATGAAGAAATGCCATGAGTTCAGATATATCTTCAGACATTAAAGCTTTTTGCTTCTCATTGGCATCTTAAAATTAACTTTAGTATATGAAGAATATCCTAATATATATATATATATATATATATATATATATATATATATATATATATATATATATATAAATAAAAAAAATGAGAGAAAAATGCGATTTTGGTGACGGACTTCTATTGCTCACGCGTTGTTTTCTTGAAAATACATCAAAAATATACACAGGGAGGTACATGAATCACTATCAAGAGAGATACCAAAATGTCTTGAAAATATTTATCGAAAAGATTCAACAAACGTTCCTTAACTTCCAAGAATTGTTAAAACTTTACTTTTGAGTGTTCACAAGAAGTGACATCCACGTTCTATACTTAATCATGATTAGAGAATTTTATAAAATTTGACGTAAGTAGCAGTATCCTTGAATTTTGTTACCAGATGACGAATAACGGATCTATAAGACTGTCCCTAACTACTGAGTATTACTGTTATGTCGACAATTCAGTACTAACCAACATTATTATAACCTATGACTTTAAGTCAGTATTTTATGAAACAACCTTCAGTCAGTCAGTGCAACCTTCACGCGATTCGAAACATAATTAAATATGCCTTCAGTGTTAATGAGGAAATGCTGGTGCGATAATTGATCATATATTCTCATCTAAACATTCGTAATTGTACAATCGTATTAGATAGGAGATCACCCATCGCTACTTCATTTATTTGTTTGTAAGAATCATTTTATTAATAAAAGCAATTGGTTTCAAGAGTGAATTTTACAGTTTCTCTGAAATTATGACTCAATATTCAAGAAAAATTTTGAAAATTCTCATTTACATTCGTTATAAGAGGAAAGATTGCGTTAAATAATATATATATATATATATATATATATATATAATAAAGAATATATATATATATATATATATATATATATATATATATATATATATATATATATATATATATATATATATATATATATATATAGTGCAATGGTGCTATATACTATCGGTACTCTATATATATATATATATATATATATATATATATATATATATATATATATATATTATATATATATATTTATATATATAGAGTACCGATAGTATACAGCACCATTGCACAAAATTTTAAGGTAACAATTGGCGAGAAATTGTAATTTTGACATAAAATTAAAAAATGATAAATAAGAAAGGAGTAATGTGTGAGTACAGTGAATATTACCAGAAAGTAAATTGTTAAAATAAAATTCAGTCCTCATTAGGCGGAATAGAATGTTATATTTGGGTATTACCTCATAAGAACCATAAAATTATTTTTCATACATTAAGTACCTACTATACTTTTTCAAGCCAATAAATGATAAAATGTATTCTTTATACCCTACGTTAATCAAGTAAACCTTGAGATGAAAACGCAGCCTGCTTGATGATTTTTCGAATGTTGTTAAATCATTTTTGTGTATGAATACCACAACTGTATAGTATATATTTCGAAAACATTACTTGGACACAAGCAATAGATATGAATTTCTGAAATACTCATCTTACTGGTGCTCCGTTAGAACTGGGTGGTGGAGAAAATTAAACGCATCTATAAAATTTATGAATAGTACGTTGATTACTATTGAGGCTTAAGGTAGATCTTAGATAATTCTTCAACCGTTTAAAACATTAACTACTAGGTAGATCTGGAAGGGCTTCTAGCTCAAAAATATATATTAATTTATTGATTTTCCACAGATACAAAGTAGAAAGGAAAACATGACCATATAAATTTTGAATATTTACTGGTACCTAAACTATTAAACAGTTTAATGCCATTTTCAGTTGAACAACGAATAATATATATAATATATATATATATATATATATATATATATATATATATATATATATATATATTATATATATATATATATATATATATATATATATATATACAGTGCTTTCATGATGAAAGGAACAAATTCATTAAAAAATTAGGTTTTCTATTTCATGTTAAAATCCTCGGACAGGCCGATTAGTATTTTTATTTGGGCATTTTTTCGCATAAAAATTTTGTATACAGGGTGTCTCATTCAAGAGCTATGGCTTTGTCATTAGTTTTTTTTAAAGGTAATACCCTGTATATTATTTTCACTTTACAATTCTACGATAAATTCTTATCACTTTTTGTGAACATACCATATGCCTCAACTCGATGGATTGCCAGAAACGGAAGATAGTGGGTAATGAGAGAGGTACGATATGAAAACACACAAATGTAATTACTAATTTTAATTTTTACATATGTTCAATCTGTTGTCCGTTTACTTCGAGACATTTTTGAAGTCGATTTCAATGTTTCCCGTTGCACATTTTCAATTACTTCTGGACTGATAAGTCTTATTTCCTGCCTGATTCTCTCTTTTAGATCATCAATATTATTTGGTCTATTCAAATAAACTTTAGACTTCAAATAACCCATAAGAAAAAATCCAATGGAGTTATGCCCGGTGATCTTGGCGGCCACTCAATCGGACCTCTCCGTCCAATCCATCTGTTGGGAAAAGTTGCATCAAGAAATTGTCGAACAGCGATTGAATAGTGAGGAGGTGCCCCATCTTGTTGAAACCATATCTCGTTATTAGGTATATCAGGATCTTGTGGGTTAGGAAACAAAACAGCTAAAGCCGGAATGAGTTCGAACTGGAGAAAGTTCAAGTTGTCCTCTCCGTTTAGTGTTCCTTCAAAAAAATAGGGACCAACTATATCGATTTCGAACAATCGCTGCCCATGTATTAATTTTTTGAGGCCGTTGTGTGTGGCATTCTTGCATCCAATGAGGATTCTCGGTCGCCCAATACCTACAGTTTTTGTCTGTTGACGTGGCCATTTAAAGTAAAGGTGGCTTCATCAGAAAATTATGTTTGTAATGAAATTTAGATGTTGATTATGAATTTCAAGAATTGCTCACAAAACTGTACTCTGCGGTCAAAATCGTCTTCTAATAATTCATGTACCAGCTTAATTTTATAGGGATGATACTTATTTACCTTAAGTATTTTATGCACGGACCCTACTGATAAATTGAAATTATTGGAAATTTGTAGTAATGGATGTATGAGGGTTATCTTGGGTTTCTAGTAGAACGTTCAGCACTGTTTCTTCAGATACTCTCGGTGGTCTTCCTTTAGGTAAATCTCTAACGTGGCCGTATCTCCTGAATTTTGATTCAATTTTGCTGACTGTCGATCTAGTAATTGGCGGACGATCAGGATGATTTTCATTGAATAGATTGCAACTTCTTCTTGTGAACGCACCCTATCTCCAAAACCAATCATCATAAGTACTTCAATACGTTTCTCTCTCAAGTAATTGCATTTTCTTAAACAATGAAGTAGTGTAGTGCCTGGAGCGTTAAAACGTGAAAACTGCGGACTATACAGCACCAGTGAATGAATTCAGATGGTACATGTGAAATTTCATTCTTCAGATTTAATGACAATGTTTACCTAAATTTTTTTTTGTACTTTTTAATCCAACATTTTAAATCTCCAGGTGCTCCACTATCTCCGTTATGATCTGGGAATCCATCAAGTTGAGGCATATGGTATGTTCACAAAAAGTGATAAGAATTTATCGTAGAAATTGTAAAGTGAAATAAATATACAGGGTATTACCTTTAAAAAAACTAATGACAAAGCCATAGCTCTATGAATGAGACACCCTGTATACAAAATTTTTATTGCGAAAATTGCCCAAAATAAAAATACTAATCGACCTGTCCGATCATTTTAACATGAAATAGAAACCTAATTTTTTAATGAATTTGTTCCTTTCATCATGAAAGCACTGCATATATATATATATATATATATATATATATATATATATATATATATATATATATATATATATATATATATATAATAAGGAGGAGAGCTGATTATATTTTCGAATTGATCGGTTTGTTAGTCTAAGAGGTATTTAAAAGAACATTTTATTTTTGCGATTCCTCAAAATAGACTAGGCCAAATCGATTGCAATTCTTAGAAAATCTAACTTTGATTAAACTGTTTCGAATGACACAAACTGCATTGAGATCGGCTGACCTGTTGGTTATAAGAGGTTTACAAACACATGCATACATATATTATCGTTAAAATAGTCATAACGGCTTTCTAGTACCTCAAAACGTTGAGATCTAAAGGACACTCGATTTTCGAAAATCGGAGTGACCCAATTTTTGAAAATTTTCAATTTTTTTAGCGGGAAGTTGAAAATCTTGGCCCCAAATTAGCTCCCCTAAAATCTGCAGCCCTAGGCTCCAGCCTACTAAGCCTGCTGGTAAATCCGCCACTCTGTGGTCTATCAATACTGCAGCACTATTAACTAATAACCGCAGGAAACATTACCCTTAAGGATTTGAAATGAAGAACGTTTTAAGTAAATTAAATCCATGTCCACAAATAGTTTTCATGGAGAAGAATGAGGAATAAATTTATATCATCCCCAACCTATGAGAAGCACTACTAGTTGACATTAAATTTTAACCCACGGCATTTCGTCTCTAAAAAAGTTTATTCGGACTTTGTCTTTTCGACAATCAATTTCTCTGGTAAAAATACTTCATAATGAAATGATACTTAATGCATTTGGATATATGTGAGAAAGTTTTTTAAAGTTTTTCTGAAGTAATTATTGTTTTTATAGGCCACGAAAAATGTACATTTCATCATGATCTTGAACTGGATCACCGTCCGCCAACAAGAGAAGCTATGCTGCCAGAAATGTCCCGATCCTACAGATTATTGCTAGGTTCCCTTGGAGAGAATCCAGATAGACAAGGACTCCTGAAAACTCCAGAAAGGGCTGCAAAAGCCATGCTGTTTTTTACAAAGGGATATGACCAGAGTGTCGAAGGTCAGTAAAATTTACATACCTTGTATTTGTTTTTCTGAAAATGAATATTTATTTCCGGGAACCTAGAAGATTGATATATAGAAGAATTGAACGAGTATTAAATTTAAACTTTCAATTATTATAATTCTTGGGACGTAGGTGTGACCGGGGCTAGTTTTCACAGGGGCAAGTTGTCACAACGTAAATTGCAAAAAATATCAGAATATTTCATGCTGGCAACATGTATCTAATTGACTTTTAATCCTCTAGGAAGAGCATCCCAAAATTTCTTGAACGGTGGTTCCAATTAAATCTGGTTGTAATTAAAGAGAATAGTCTTCGTATAGTGTCAAAATACATTTTTTTGCCTCGAAATATTGTGATTTTCTGGTCTTCCATAAAAACGAGAAGAAACAAAAGTTAATATGACTTTCAGTGTGATAAATAGCGTATAAAATGGTATAGTTAAAATGGATATTAGTTTTAATGTGAAGAGACCCTTTATTTAAAAAATGTTGTTTCGGGTAAGTTGTTACAGCCCACTGGGGGCATATTCTATGTGTGTCACAGTTGTGATTCGGATATCGATAAAGATATGATTTCTTTCTTTTGTTTAGCGAATATTTTTTCATAATGTTATTTTCGTTCGTTTTTTTCTATATCAAAATTTTTTATTAGAATAATTGCTCAATCTTCCTGCTATAAAGCTTTTAAAATTTATTAGAATTCTGTCAAAAACAACTCGGTGAAAAAAGAAAATCACTGTCACATGGAAAAATTATTTGTTTTTTATAATGAGTAACTCACAGTCTCCCCTGCTTGTATATCAGGATTTGTTTTGAGGATCGCGACGATAATTCTAATACATCATTCGTATTTAAAATTTATATTCTTTGCGAAGTTCGCAAAAAGTTGCACACAACCATCAATCAGAAATCGAGCACCAAGTAGTATCTAAGAAAATAAACAAATATTTGTTCGCCTGAGAAAAGCAGCACATTTTAACTTGTGACGAAAACATGAGGTGTTATAATTAGTTGAATATATAGAATAAAGTAGGCCATATATAAATATTTATATATAATTGAATATTAGTTATTATTACTCGATGTTAATCCATTTCAACTAGAAAAGAAATAAAATTACATCAAATCATAAGATCTACTGAATTTTGTTATAGATTACTGAATTATATTATAGTTACGCCTCTACTACAGCTTATGTCGGCACTTTTTTCATCAGAGTATTTTTATTAAACTAGCAGATACTCAAAAAGATTCAGATATTAAGTAAATGTGTTCTTGGAACCACCACATAGGTCATTAAATGATGTTCAAACTCAAAAGCGTTGAGTTATTAAGGTCTACTCGATCATTTAGATATTTCAATAATTTAAATTGACGGCTGGCCTAACACTTGGTGGAATATTGTTCATAATAATTATAAATCATTCAATTTCATTGTACTTGAATTAGCACTAATTTTATGTATTATATTATGATACTGCTAATTTTGTACATATAAATTGGAATATATTGATTGTTGCATTTTATATAAGTCAAGGTGGTTGTACTATCCAGGACATTTTGGATGAAAATATCAACAGTCATCCAAAGTACGAACGTCACTTGAATTTCGGAAGAATTCTTAAAGAATAATGATTTCATAGATTTATAAAATCCAGAGATATTACATTTATTGAATAAGATAATGGACATTTTAAAACTTCTATAGATTACGTCGGCCAGCTCCAGGAAATTACCAATCATTAATATTATATATATATATATATATATATATATATATATATATATATATATATATATATATATATATATATATATATATATATATATATATATATATATGTGTGTGTGTGTGTGTGTGTGTGTGAAAATTCATAATGTAGGTATAAATGATTATTTTTTTCGTATGATTTTCAAGCAATCAGAACGATCAATTCAGTTAAGTCACCTTGTATAATTTCGATAATACCTGAGTATACATAGAGTAGCTCTACCAATCGAAAACTAACAGGACCGTCAAATTTTGACGTTTATCAATAACTATTCAGAAATGAGTCGATTCGGAGATTTTTACTTATATACTCACCAAATAATCGTATCAAATACAATGCGTACTTCAAAATAAATACGGTTATACATCTCAAACTTCCTGCATAATTACAAATCGTGTCAGTTTGACAGAATAATCCGACCGCGAAGCGGGAGGATTATTATTTAATCTGTCAAACTAACACTCTTTGTAATTATGCAACAAGTTATCGATCTATAACCTGATTATTTTGAAGTACTTATAGTATTACTACTGATTATACATAGAGTAGCTCTACCAATTGAAAACTAACAGTACCGTCAAATTTTGACGTTTATCAATAACTGTTCAAAAATTAGTCGATTCGAAGATTTTACTTAATCTACTCAATAAATAATCGTATCAAAACAATACGTACTTCAAAATAAATACGGTTATACATCTCAAACTTCCTGCATAATAACAAATCGTGTCAGTTTGACAGAATAATCCTCCCGCTTCGCGGTCGGATTATTTATTTAGACTGTCAAACTGACACTCTTTGTAATTATGCAACAAGTTATCGATGTATAACCTGATTATTTTGAAGTACTTGTAGTATTACTACTGAATATACACATATTTATTCGTTCTAAACGAGACACGTCCGTGACTATGTATTGAAGTAAAACTAGGACATCAATTCGAAACAAATCAAATAAACCCTCAGCGGAGCTGAGGGTTTATGCATCGAAATATTCCCACCTTACTTAGACGGTAGAAATGCTAAGATGATTATCATCCTCGATGGAAAATAATAGACAGCTGTTTCGCCCTTTTTGGTGCTCAACAATATTATCCATCCATCTACCGAATCTGACAACCACCCAACATTTCAAACGTTCTTATGATTTCCTCATCGCAACACAATGGCATATAAATATGACGCAGCGCCATCAGTCGGAAACAAATGAACGAGATCTTTCAGACAGGTGCAGGGCCCATCACGATGGAAATACTAGATATACCGTCTGGATTTTCATTAAATCCAGTCGGTATTAACATAATTTTTATGAATTAATAATTTGAATAGGTATGATAATATAATTTCATACCGTAATATATTAAAATGTTTTTACTAGCTCTGTATTATATACATATGTATGTATCAATGTAAAGGAATCTTTGAACTTGATTTTCACCCCTTCAAAACGATGACAATGCAATAATTTAAATTATTCATTAATTACAGTTATAGATAGGCCATTAAGGCCTCTAACGTGTTATTTCCTAATTTATCAGGGCCTTCCACTCCCGTCTGTTTTTTGGCCTCTTTTTCCAATTTCCTATTTTTCTCTCCTGAATGTCCTCCATCACTGCTTCGCTCCATCTTTTCCTCGGTCTTCCTCTCTTACCCTCCAGCCGCTTCCAACATACTGCCTTCACCTCTCTATTCTCCGTCATTCTCTCCAAATATCCTAGCCATTGTAGTCTTCTCTCCCTCACCTTTTCAGACTCTTTTCTCCGCACAATTCATACAATTCTTCATTCATTATTCTTTCCCATATACCATTTACTTTTTTCCTCCATATATACTTCTTAGCATCCTCCTCTCCCATATATCTAACTTTTCTTGTATTTTATTATTCATTACTCAAGTTTCACATCCATACATTAATGTTGGTAATATAATTGTCTTATACAAATTCCGTCTTGTTCCCCAGGATACTTCATTTACCTTCATTCCTTCTTTTAGTCCTCCTGCACACCTATTTGCCTTCATTAGTCTCCAATCTATTTAGTCTTCTTTTTTGCACTCTTCACTGAGCAGCACCCCCAAATACACAAATTCTTTCACTCTCTCAAACTTCGTTCTTTTCCCTTCTATTTCTATATCTAAGAGAACTATACTTTCTTTTCCTTTCGGATAAATTTTCAATACCATATATTTACTTTTTTCCTGATTTATTTCTAAGCCATATTTTTTTGCTGACTTTAAAAACTCTTCAACGATATTTTTCAAATAATTTGAGTAGTTTGTCCCATTATCCTGATCAGGACCTTCAAGATTAGCGATTTTCCAAATCCGATACACAGTAGTGTCTTCGTGCCAAGTATGCGTTTGAAAACGTTTAAAACTATTAAAAGGAAAGATGAATAATAGTTAGAAATAATTAAAAACATGCTTTTCTAGTTAACAGAACTAATAAATAGAAATTACATAATAGTTTAAAAAAACTAAAAAACACGATTTTGTGGATAACCGAACTAAAAAGTAGAAAAGAAATAATAATTTCAAAGAACTCAACACGCGCTTCAATAGAAAAGCAAACTAAAAAGTAGAAAATAATTTTCAATAAGTTTTATGTAAAAATAGTGTAATCAACAAAAAAATTTATTTAATTGTATAAAAGCGTGGGGTACTTTCTGAGATGTTTCCATAATGATTCTACTTTTACCAATATCTGTCATTGAAATATTATAACAACTTATTCCAAATACGATTACCTACAGTATTCTAATTCAAATTTGTTGAAAATTTAATTGTTAATTTACTTTCCTCTTAAAGCATGTTTTTTTGATTTTTTAAACTATTATTTATAAACTATAAAATGAGTATAATTAATCAGTTCGATTCGTAATCCTTAATCAACAGCTTTTTGAAAATGGTTATTTACATGATAATGAAATTTGATTGATGTATTCAGAGATTGAAAGGTATTATAATAATAGACGTCTGATGATATTAACTGGTGCTGCTGCCGTTGAGTATCATTCAGAAAATCAACGATTTATGAACCCCTGAAATCTGTCCATGTCATCACCATGGAAACTGCAACTTCCCTCTGTCGCCAACTCAATTTTCTTTATCGTTCGGTAATTACATCTAAAGGTTGCTTCAGACTATATCTGTGTGATTTATCTCAGTTCCAGATGTTTCAAATTCATATTAAATTTATAATACACATGAAAATTAATTTCAAAATAATGTAACTGTGGTAAGAAATTGAATATGAAGGAACTTCTGAGTATTATATATATATATATATATATATATATATATATATATATATATATATATATATATATATATATATATACATATATATAACTCAGTAGTTGCCTTTATATTCAAGTTATATGTATATATATATATATATATATATATATATATATATATATATATATATCATCATCAACATCATCAATCAGCCCTCTGTGTCAACTGTAAAATAGAGCTCCCTAATCATTTTCCATTGCTATCGATTTTGCGCTGTTTGTATCCAGTTGCTGCAGGTGCTCTTAATATCGTCCGAACAACTGGATGTCACTCTTGAAAACGTCTTCATGTCTTCCAAAAGCTGCCAATGAGAGTGACTCTTCTCTTCAGTTCGCATGTCTGGTTATCCCTTGAGATGCTGACCTCATGGTAAAGGTACACATATCTATCTACCATTTTAATCTCAGCTCCGTTAATCAAGCCACAGCTGAGAACAAGGTTTGTCATGAATTTTGTTTTTGACATGTCGATATTAAAACCGACCATTCCACACAACTCCTGCGTGTCCTGCAACATCATTCGCATTTCTTCTAGATTGTCCGATAATAGCACTATATCATCTGCAAAACGCAAGTTATTCAGGTTCTTGCCATCTATGTTTATACCTCTCTGACTCCAGTCCAATTGTTTGAATGCATTCTCCATGACTGTGATAAACAGTTTTGGTGACATCGTGTCGCCTTGCCGAACACCACGTTCAATAGGTATGAGGTTGGTATTTCCATGCAGTTTTACTGTGATTTTTGCATTTTTGTCAATATTGTGGATGAGTTTGGTATATTGGTAGTCGACTCTACATTCCTGAAGTGCATTCCAAACTGCATTTAGCTCTATTGTATCGAAGGCTTTGTGGAAGTCCACGAATGTCATTACTAAAGCTCTGTTGTATTGTATTGTTTTTTCTATAAGTGTTTTGAGGCTTTGAAGGTGGTCATTCGTTCCAAATCCACGACGAAAGCCTGCCTGTTCCACAGGTTGATAGAAATTATTTTCCAGTCGGGTGGTTATGATTCGAGTAAACAACATGTAAAGGTGACTTAAGAGGCTTATTGGTCGGTTGTTCTCTAGTTCTGCTATATCTCCTTTTTTGTGAAGCAGGATCACAGCAGGATGGAATTATGTAAATTTTTGGGGACTTTACTATTCAATAGACAGAGATTAAAAAGCTCTTTCATTTTTAGCAGTAGATGTTGGCCTCCTATTTTTATTGCGTCTGTAACTATGTTGTCTTCCCATGGCGCTTTATTATTTTTTGTGTTTCTCAATGCTAACTCTACTTCCTCTATGGTGATATCAGGAAGCTCTTCTGATCCTTGATTGACAATGCCCCCCTTCGATTTCAGGATTTTCTTCGTCACTATCATCATGTTGACTTTTGTAAAGGAGTTTATAAAATTTCTCCACTATATTTAATATTTCCCTTCTATTAGTCATAAGTTCTCCATCTTTGTTTCTCATTTTACATAATCCTTTCCTTCCATTCGTGAGTTTTCTTTGGAGTACCTTCATGCTTTTATTATTCTCTATGGTTCGTTCAATTTCTCTGACTTTGTACCTCCTTGTATCTCTTCTTATTGATTTTGAGATTGGTCTATTTATTTCCCTTAGCTCTTCCTCTGTGGTTGCTTCTTCACTTCTTTTGATTCGTCTTTCTTGCATTAGTACTCTAGTTTCTTCACTTATCCTTTCGTCCTTTTTAGTTGCTGATATATATATATATATATATATATATATATATATATATATATATATATATATATATATATATATATATATATATAATTCTATACATATACATATATATCAGGGGCGGCTAGTCAAAGGAGGCTAAGGAGGCTAAGCCTCCTCAATAATATTCCGTGTATCACTAATATATATATTATATTGAATAGTCAGCATTCAGCATATTCATATTGATCAAAATCATATTATTTTATGCACCTACCTTCCTTTCAACCTACATTATATAATATAATTTATTAATTGAGATAGAAGGTATTTACATTTACTGCATTTCATTCATTTCAAGATTTGTGGCAATGCTGCGGAAGGCTTAGAAAGGTATATTCTCAACGTTCATTATGCCTGCCACAGAAAGGCAAACAATGGTGCAAATACTCCGAATGAATACTTCATTGCAATAGAAAAGCCAAACACATGTAAATGGCAACACCGATAAATTCCAGGCTCATACAATGTCGACCAATCACAACTATAGAATTTCGCGTGACATCGAGTGAATTCGTTGATTGAATCGTAGTGTGATCGTAATTCGTAGTGTCTAATGGCCGCCGAAAACAGCTTGCGTATTGTTTTAAAATGAGTTTGATTACTGAAGTTAATTTCAAAAATTTCAATGGTGACTTAGTGGAATATTTGTTATCCCATAACTTTAGTGCACTAAGTTATGAGGATAAAGTTTTGATGAAAATATTGCGACCTACCCCTGAATTAAACAATTTGGTGCAGCGTAACAGAAAACAAAACCGCGGTTTTAAATCAAAGAATTAGGATAGACATCCTTGCCTAACCGGATCACAGGTAAAAAATAAATTATTTTGTAGGCAGTGTTTACTTTTTACTAGTGAAAATGTCTCTGTTTGGGGCCGCTTAGGATTTGAGGATATAGTTCTATACCTAGTTGAAAGTGAGGAATTTTTCACCGATAAAGTAACTTTAAATACAGCACGCGGATTAATATCTTACTTACAAGATAAGGAATTTATATATTTTTTAAACATCGTTAAATTAATTTTTGAACAAACAGAAATAGTTTTTCAAATCTTACAGCACAAGTTTTCAGATGTAATTTAGGGGAGACCGGGGCTGATTGGCGCACGGGTTGGTTGGCGCACTAAAGATTTAGGTACTTTCCTGATCATTTGGGAACGCAGCTCTCCCACTATAGACGGATCTACTTGTTCTTGTTATACCTACGAAGCATAGAGTTCCAGGCAGTTACAGTTAAGACACGTGAGAGGTTTATGCTCTTGCGAGTCGTTTCAGTAACTTTTTTGTGTTTCACATTTTATCTTATATTTCAAAGGTAAGTACTAACAATGAGGTTTTATATGCACTAGTCGATTATTTGAAATGTTTTATTTGTTTTTCTGCACGTAACTATATCTCAATTGGATGGATGGGTTTGATTGGACTGTTACAAGTTTTGAAGATACATTGGGGCAGGATGTCGCAAAAAAAAGGGGTCGATTGGCGCTGCGCCAACCTACCCCAATACTAATAATCTATTGAATAATTTGGAGCTCTTTATTTTTTTCAGATAACCAAAATGAGAAATTATAAAAGGAAAACCCAATTCGGTAAAGTTTCTAAAGATATGATGGTTGCAGCTGCCAAAGAAGTATTATTTAATGGAAGATCGAGAAGAAGCGTGGCCCAAGATTTTGATATACCTTCTTGAACATTGATACGGTTCTGTTCGAAGATAAATGTTGGTGATTTAGATGGTAATTTGGAAAATATTGTTATAGGTTATCAACCCAACAGAAGAATATCTTCTACCGAGCAGGAAAAAGTTTTAGAAAACTACATTACGAGATCGTCGGATATTTACCACGGTTTATCCGTTAAGGAAGTGAGAAAACTAGCGTACCAGTATGCTATTATGCTAAATTTAAATTTTCCACAATCCTGGCGTAAAAATGAAATGGCAGGACAGGATTGGTTTTCCGCATATCTGAAACGAAATACCAAACTCTCAATTCGTTGCAAGGTGTACTAATTTTAATAAAAATACAGTAGCAACTTTTTTTAAACAGTTGAAATCAGTACTTGATCGATTACATATTGGTCCAGAGGACATCTGGAATATGGATGAAACGGGAATCACTACTTCTCAAAAACCAGACAAGATAGTCGCCCGAAAAGGGTATAAACAAATTGGAAGAATTACATCTCAAGACCGTGGAACTTTAGTTACCCTGGCAGCAGCGGTTTCCGCTGGTGGTTATTTCATATTTCCACGCGTGAATTTTAGAGATTATTTCTTAACTGATGCGCCAGTAGGAAGCGGTGGAGCTTGCAATCCATCAGGATGGATAAAGGAAGAAAACTTCGTAGACTTCATAAAACATTTTGTAAAATTCACAAAGTGCTCCAAAGAAAAACCCATCCTCTTATTGCTAGACAATCATAGTTCACATTTGTCGATCGCAGGACTAACCATATGTAAAAACAATGGTGTGACTGTGTTAACATTCCCGCCCCATACCTCCCACAAGCTCCAACCTCTTGATCGAGCAGTGTTTGAGCCTTTCAAGAAGTATGTTAATAGCTTTTCGGACGCATGGATGACGAATAATCCGGGAAAGAGTATAACCATTTATAATATTCCCAGCATAGTGAAAAATGCATGGCCTCTTGCAATAACACCAACCAATATTATGTCAGGATTCAGGGTAAGCGGAATTGCTCCATTTAATGAAGATATTTTCGACGATTCGGAATTTCTGGCCGGTTACTCCTTGGACAAACCTCTACCAGAAACGCTACCAACAGAAAAAGGAGCCCAAACAGGGGAAAATGATACCATTGAAAATATAAATCATCTACCAGAAGTGAATTTAAAAAAAAAGTCAATAAAGATAGAAAGTGATGGTAGCAAACAAGGTTGCTCGAAATGGCCTGATAGTGTGACTGATGAGGTTTCTAAACCACAGGGAACAGAAAAAGTAATTATTCTTCAGGATATTGTTCCGAAGGAACCCTATGAAAAAAATATTCTTGAAAATATAAGGCCATTTCCTATTGCAAAAGCAAGAAAATCCTTTGAAGTGTCTAAACGAAAAAGAAAATCAGCTATAATTACAGATACCCCCGAAAAAGAGGCATTGGAGGAAGAACACCGAATACGACAAACAAAAAAAGAAGATGCGAAGAAAAAAGAAAGCGTAAAGAAAAATTTTTGTAAAGATAGCCGCATATCAAATAGTAAATTCAATACAGGAAAAAGGAAACCTAAGAAAAGAAAAATAGAAACTGATGAAGAAGATGACTGCTTTTGTTTAACCCATTAGTGCATAAAGTTTACAGATGGAGGAAAATCCGATTTTTTGAAAAAAGCTAGTTAATATGGTTCGAAGTAATACAAAAAACAAACACAGGTATAAAAAAAAACATATTTTGCAAAAATACAGATCATCCGATATAACGGATTATATGCCAAAGAAACATGCACTTAGAAAGTATGGTAATTTTTGAAACACGAATTTGGATGTAGTCTGACTGCTCATTTAGTGCAAATAAATTTGCTCTGGACTCATCTATTGAAAAATTTTCTTCAAGGTCACCATGATATCTAAAGTTTTCATTGAGATCGGTAATCAAGGGCTGTAGAGTTTGTACAGCTGGTCCTCTGGATCAATTTTATGATTATCATTCAGATGGATGTGTCTCAATATTTGTTCAAATCTATTGAGTCTTATACTTTCCTGAAGTATTTTTGGTATCTTCCTTCGACTTGATCAGTACATCCGTTTGTTAGGATTTTCCGTATCCAGATAATAGAGCTCCAATAAAGACGTTCAGCTCATCGAGCGTCATATTCAAATTGAGGTTTCTCTGCGATACATACAAATTAGTCTTGGTCAGTATTCTGCTAAGTAACTCTTATGGCCAAAAAAATTTTGTTTTGGTCAAATGAGCCTTGTTAGTTTTGGCATATTTCGATAATGGTTCCTCAACACTTGAGCCAAAATCAAAATAACTAACAGTAGCTGTTTTACTGATTATGATTCGCTTATCATTCAGAACTGCAGTGCGTACTTCATATTCACAATTAGCTCTTAATAATTTGAACCCCAGATGATCTACATTGCCTTCGCAATATTCATCGCTAACGTCACTATCGCAGTCTGCGTTTTCTACGTGATCGGGAGGTTCAACATAAATGTCAGTTGGCTGTTCCACATCATCTTTTTCGATTTCATCCAAGAGATGCGCGAGCGACAGTTTAAAAAAAAAGAAATGAAAACATCAAGTACGCACCTGCTGATAGATAGATAAATAACAGTTGACTAACGAAATATCTACAGGAAAGCACTTTTTGCATACAATCCGATATATCGGATTATCATAATAACTTGTTATTAGTTTACTGCTGATACCAATTTATGTTGAATGCCCAGTAGACTTTCATTCACTGATATCTTTTTAACGTGTTTTCATAAAAAATAATATCTTTTAGCTGTTTATAATTGAGTAATTTTAATTTGACTTACCCACCGTTCCTCTTGCTGTACAATGTCGGGTTCATGATCAATAAAAAAACACTTTTGGATATCAAACAGCAAATACTGTGGGTTTTTTGTGTATTTACACACAAAAGAAGGTTGTTTCTTTCGTTCGCAGCACGAAAAATTTTTATAATTATGTTTACATTCGGTTAGTGCACAAAAAAACGGTGATCCGATTTATCGGATCAGATGCTTTAATGGGTTAATGTGCGGAGGAGACTTCAATAAGAGCAAACCAAACGAGTCATGGATTCAATGCACATCTTGCAAGATGTGGTCACATGAAGCATGTGCTGTACCTGAAGATAATCTTTTTTATCATTGCATAAACTGTGATTCTGATGATGATTTTTGAAAAAAACTTTTTTCTAACACATTTTTAAAAGAAAATTTGTTTATATTAATATTCTTTTAATATTATTTGACGTTAACAGTTTCAATAAAAATTATTAAGTACATAATCTCAAGTTCATTAGCTGCACGCCAACCTACCTCACGAACTGGGTCAACCTGCCCCAGTGTTGGGGTACATTGGCGCAAGTGTCGTCATTGCATACGAATTTCAAATCTATATACACCAGTCTATTTATGTTAATATTTTTGTGTTTAGCCATTGGTCAAAACTATATAGAATACACCACGGACTCTCAAGTTGTCTCAAGTTTAATTTTTAAAACATTAAAAATTATTATGTAAAAGTTGCGCCAATCAGCCCCGGTCTCCCCTACTCACGAAATCGGCTCAAGTTTCTCTTGGAAAAAATTTCAGAATTTCGTGCAGAAGTTTATTTTAAAAAACCTTTTTCTGTATTTCAAACTACTGATGATACGACTCAATTTAGCCCAAAACGAAAGAAATTCAGTTACGCAGATATGGAGCTTCACTATAAGCAAATATTTTATGAAATTTTGGATACTATTAGGGGTCAAATAGAAATAAGGTTCTCTGATTTGAAAGAACTGCATTTCTTCGACTTACTCAATAAAAATTTGTTTACCGGATTTTCGGCTAATTTTCCAGATAACCTTTTGGAAAATTTATGTCAAAATTACACTTTTTTTGATAAGGTGGCCATAAAAAGTGAACTGTGTGTTGTTTATAATGACAATGAAATTTTGGGGCAAAATGAAAATCATGTGAGGACTATTATATACCCTTTTGATAATGATTTGAATAAGGATTTACCCCAAGTTTATAAACTCTTATGTCTAATTGTTTCTATCCCGTTGACATCGGCTTCCGTAGAGCGCTCGTTTTCCACTCTTAAGAGAATTAAAACTTATTTACGAAATTCCATGAGCCAGGATCGTTTGAAAAATATTAGTTTGTTGTCTATTGAAAAGGAATTAGTAAAACCTTTGGCGAAAGACAAAAAATTTTATGAGGATATAGATCATTTTGCTAACGTTAAAGATCGCAGAATCCCGCTAATCTTCAAAAATATATAATAACTTTTTATTTGCTCTCACCAGCTGTTAACAAATTCGTTAAGTAGGTAGGTACCTATTTTGTGAAAGAAAAAAAAATTTGATGAATAGATGAATTGATTAATTGGCTGAGAAGAGTTTTTGTGAATATTGTAAATAAGAGTTGTAAGTCTCAAGGTAGACACTCGAAAGTGAAGACAAATTAATAGCTTAGAGTGCTTGTTTTACTTTGATTTTCTTCATATTATAAGGAGGTTGACCTAGAAATCCTAAAAATTTTTGCCTATAATGTATTTTTTAACAACTCTTTTAGCCCCCTCAAACCAAAACCACACGAGCCGCCACTGATATATATATATATATATATATATATATATATATATATATATATATATATATATATATATATATATATATATATATTCTATACATATACATATATATATATATATATATATATATATATATATATATATATATATATATATATATATATATATATATATATATATATATATATATATATATATATATATATAATATATTCTTGTCTGATAAGCACTTATAAATATCAATCAAAACTTCTGATTATGTGTCGTTCCAAACATTCTAATAAGGACGAGATGGAGCATTGCTCTCACAGTGTTCTAATGTCCATACTTTCTGCACATCGAGTGATGGACGGATATGTTATCGATACCTGTACATTTTTGATTGGACAGGTATAGACTGTATGAGTCCGGCAGATTATGGGCATTCTGTTTACATACTACACTGTTTCATCTCAAAGAAGGACGATTATTATTAAATATTCTGGATGAATACCGTATACTCGGCCGATATATAATACTGTTGAGGTTCTCAAAAATTTATCTATTATTTCAATCATATGTGGTGACCATTTTAATATATCGAATTAGTTTTCTAATAAATATATATTACTGTAAAAACATTAGAATTGATTAAATGAAAACGTGAAAATAACCAAAATTTATTTCAGATGTAAAAAAATTGGCAATGATACATAAAAAAAGTAATTCATGTTATAAGCGAGAAAAGAATTATAAAAATTTTGAGCTCAAAATCAACAGATATATTCTCTTTGTCTCAAGACTGGAATCAATACAGCATTACAAATAACAGTCGAATTAGACTTATCTCAAATACATCATCTTCATCATAGAATACACAAATCTTGTCGATCATAGGTGGAGTGACCATCTGTGAAGAAGGCGTGCTGGGTTCCGAATACTGAGTTAGGTATGGATGTTTGTATATATCTATTTATTTCAGTGATTCGAATAATTTTATAGTTTGATGCACATTGTTTACAAGCCAACTAAACAATCGGAAACGGTTTTTAATTGTAGGTCCCTAGCAAGATATATCATCGAAAAATTACAGATTGCTTAGTATTTCAGGTACATCCGAACATAGTGTTACCATAGAATAAACACAGATTTGCATTTTATACTATTTATAGCCTGACTATTTTCTGATAATACGGGTTATGTTAAAATTGGAATAGTTCCATATTATTATACTACACCTTCAAAAAAATAACTTGTGTGTATATTAAAACAGCGCTATCTCAATCCCTTACCTTTGGCAATATTCAGGGTTTCGTAAACAAAACCGGTCCTCACTGTTGAATGAACTAGAAAAAAACACTAGAAAATGTAAATTTCAACAATTTATTTATATTTTAAGCCATTGTATTCGTTAGCAATTATGATTTTTGCATTTTTTAGGATTTCAGCTCACCTTGAAGACTTTGAGAGGCATCTATAAATTGTCTGTATTCGTCAACTAACGAAATTATAGGCCAAAATATATATGCATTCGAATTTATAAGGCATGCGGTCTGACGAGTAATAAAACTTTTTTATATTCAAGATATATTTTATATGGATTAAGTACCTACTTAGTACATTGTTTGAATAGGGAATTCAAACCCTGCAGTTTAATAAAAATAAGAAATAAGAAATGAGAAATAATATATATATATATATATATATATATATATATATATTTGAAGTGGAATCTTATCATATTTTGATTATTGGGAATTACAAATCATCACAGCTACTGCTCTATGAAACAGTTTCAGAGATATTCTTCAATAGTACTCAGTCTATATTAGTATTCAATAACAAATAATCGTAATTATATTATCATGTTGTAATATTCCTTATCATCTTATGACACATAATAATGAACACTGTCGCATGAACTTTCTATTGGCAATGAGTCTTCCATTGAATAAGGATGCATGAGAATATATTATTCCTATGATGTGAAAATATCCGAATTCTTTCTGAATTCTCAAAATTGTTTTTCCGTTCATGTGTAGCAACAATATGTCAAAGTATAAGAGCAGGAACAAGTTAGCACTGAAATGATAACCGAATATCACAAAATTCAAGAGAAAGATTGTGAATGCGCGAATTTGTCCATAACATTGCACTTGTAATTTTTGTAATATAATGCTGTGATTAAGCAGTAACTAAATTTTTCACTTCCTTAATACTTATATTTTTTTTGGAAAAAAATATATATATATGTATATATATATATATATATATATATATATATATATATATATATATATATATATATATATATATATATATATATATATATATATATATATAAATATAAATAAATATATATATATATATATATATATATATATATATATATATATATATATATATATATATATATATATTTCAGTTATTATTGCATGTCTTGTACTATTATTCATTTGTCTTTTTTTAGCATTAACAGGCAACTTAAGTTAGGAAGAGTACGATAATTTAAAATTTATGATTTATGAAATATGAGGTAGAAAGGCACTGATCTCTAAGTTATATAAGATATTGCTTTCAGGAACTAACTGTGTTTCTAACTGTGTTTCTCTGTTTTATCGAAAACAAGAAATAAAAAGATGACAAATTATACAGAAGAGGTAAATAGAAAGATGGTTACAAATAATTATTAGAATAGGAAAAAGCAATTCTGAACTGCTAGTCAGGTAGTTCGGTAATTTCGAAAAGAATACCGAACTACCTGACTAGCAGTTCAGAATTGATTTTTTCCTATTCTAATAATTATTTGTAACCATCTTTCTATTTACCCCTTGTATATAATTTGTCATTTATTTGTTTCTTGTTTTCGATATAACAGAGAAACATAGTTAGTTTGCCATTGGCATCTGAAGTAGGTGATGTTCCACCGAAACGTGCGTCATGCGTTATTTCTTTTAATAAAAGTCTAAATTGTTATTATTAACAATTGTTTTAATATGTTTATTAATTTACACCATGTATCGGCCCAATCAATCGAAATATATATATATATATATATATATATATATATGTATATATATATATAATTATGTATATCTTTATATATATATATATATATATATATATATATATATATATATGTATATATATATTATATATATATATATATGTATATATATATATATTATATTATATATATATATATATATATATATATATATATATATATATATATATATATATATATATATATATATATATATATATTAGAAAATCGATTTTATTGAGTAGTTTAGGTTTCGTCATGAAACTCATGTCTTTCTCAGAAAAAAACAAAATATATCAAATTTGAGATTCAAATTAACTGAAGTTACGAGAAAGCATTCAATTGGAAAAGCCTTAACGTATCTTACGTGTCCGTCTTCCGTATTTTCTCTTGAAGTTCAAATAAATAGGACGAATAAAACCGTTTCACTCTGTTGGAATTATTTCCTCTGGGAACCTAGTCGAGACGTGCATTTCTTCCATCTATTCTCTTTCCGTTTCAACAAGTGGACTTGAATAATGGAAAGGTTCTTAAGAATAATTGCGGCGTTTATCCTGAGTTGTAATTCTGATGGTTGTATACTATTTTAGTCCTCCTTCGATTTATTTTTTCTGAAATTGCTATAACTGTTGATAGAGTAAAGAAAATGTATCTATATACTAACTGAAGTTGTCAAACATAAGGTGGGATGATTGAATTTTTTTTCGCAATATTGGCATAATTTGCTTTACCAAAGAATTATGTGATGTCAAAAACTAAATAATATCGAAAGAGAATTTCTTCATAGAGAAGAATTGAATGAGGTATTGTAATCTGCAAAAATTTCCTCTTGAATGCTGCAGAAGATTATTTAATATTTTTGATTATTTCTCGTTTACGAATCTGTAGCATAGATTTTACTGATCCATTCAACACACTTATGTTATGATTTTTATATTTTGTGAGATCATGCTCATAAACATTCTCTGAAGAAAGTTCTTCATATATTTTGCTTATAACATGCAATTTATTATCGGTACGATCTCAAAAATTGGATTTAGGAAATTTACTAGAAAAATTGTATGATCTGAAATACCATTTTTCACATTTTTGGTACTGCAGTATAATGAACTGAACTAATACTGAAGATGAAATGGGAATAAGTTAAAGAACGTTGTTTTGGTTCAACAAGCTTATAGTTTTTTGATAAACCCACTAATTTGTTTCATTTCGTGTGTAAAGGGAAATTATCTTGATTGATTAAATCAATTTTTTGATCTATTTTGTCTCTTTGAATAGAAAAAATAAATGATAGTTATATCAAATAATAATCTAAAAACTGATATTATTTAACTAGGCTTAATAGAAGAGATATCCATCCTTGAAACTAAAGTGTTCGATTAAAGTATCTTCATCATTTCAATAAATTCTGTTGTTAATCATATATATTCCTGAATTTAAATTTCACGAAAACATCATTCCTTCTTGAATATGTAACAAAGTTGAATTCACCTCAAGATAATTTTTTTTGATGTCATGTATGAATACCGAGAACCTATCTATAATAGTTCAGTGAAGAAAACTTCCATAGAAGTACAACTGATTGTTCAGCAGATTACTTTGTTTTGTGGCAGTTTATTTTTGAGATGATTGTTGCACCAAATATATAAAATTCATAGACCAAATGAAGATAAAATTACTTTTACCTTCAGATTATTGCAGTTTGAAATATCTGGATGACCTAGAGTTGCATTCTACTTTTGTGTGGAATTTTTCATGTTCTACTAATCTAATAATTGATTATAGGAGTAATCATTGTTTAATTATATCATAGCTGGAGATTCTTGATCATTTGGTATTACCAATGATACAAAGAAGAAAAAAATAGTATTGTGTATTGACACAGAAATTGAAATTTCGATCAGTCTTGATTATGATCACTTGATACAACCTGGCATTGAATACTCGACAATGACACAACCATAGATTATTCTATTTTGGCATTGTCTCCACTAACTTGGGGCAAGTTCATATTCAAGTTTTAATACCAGTGCGTATAAAGTGCAATGCTATTCTTATAGGATTTATTTCACGCATCGTTGCCATAAGAGCTAATACATTTTCTACACAGATGAAAAATTCACAGATAGCTGTGCTTTAGACATACATTTTTATGACGTTTAAAAACGTCAAACTCATTCACTTTTTTCTTTATATGTTTTGTGCGCTAATAATCATGGAATCGAGTACAGTGTTCAAAAATCTCTGCAAATTTATGAGAACACGTATAATAATTATTATAATAAAGAAGATTAAATAATTTATTTCAATCCATTTTTGTCTTTTAAATTTGTTTATTCTTATGGTCGTAGAAAAAGTACCTATAGTATGCAACACTATAACAAGATTTTTTAAACTCGCGAGGTTTTTCCAATCGCTCCGCAAACTCCACGCTTGTGTAAAAAAGTCAACTTCACGCACTTGATACACAATATACTATTTCTATTTCCTATGTTGTGATTTTTCGTTAACTTTATTATGGAGCTAAAAATAGAGGCAAAAGTTTGAAGGCTCGAAATATACACGTTACTCAATAGTATGTATCATATATATTAATTATTCATATATATATATATATATATATATATATATATATATATATATATATATATATATATATATATATATATATATATATATATGGAGGCCTCGGTAGACCAGCGGTAAGGTGAACCGCCTCATACCGTTTGTAAACCGAGGATTGTGGGTTCGAGTCCCACCTCGCTCTTGGGTATTGTGTATGTCCGGAATTTAGTGGTTCTATTTATAAAGATAAATTGTTGGGTAATGTACATCGTTTACAAGCCCATTGGCCGTTCGGAACCGGCGTTAAACTGTAGGTCCCTCGAGTTAAAAAAAAAAAAAATATATATATATATATATATTGGAATTCATGACGAATTTGTCAATCACGTTTAGCAGAAAAATATAGTCAATAGTGATATTCGAGTGAGGGTATTTCCATTTAATGTCGAAATAAATGTGTATGTAATTTTAGTAATTTCATCAAAACATATCATGTTGATCGAATTGATAAAATGGTTTAATTATAGTATCGATGATCACAGCTAATCAAATAATAACATTTCCAACTTTCAAAATATTTGCTCAAAGCATTGATGATTCTGTAGAGTTATGCCGCTTCCCTATTTTTTATAAACTTCATAATGTACTGTAATTTTGTACTCTTTATGAATCTTCAGACCGATTGAAAACTTTCGTTTATTCAAAAGCAAGATATTGATTTTTTCATCTTCATACTGCTCTAGATGGAGACAAATTTCATTAAGTGACAAACGCAAAATTTACATCTTATATGATCACAGATCATTAAATTAGAAATTTCATCTAATTGAAATAATATTATTAATAAAATATCAATATCAGAAATCAAAAACAATCTGTTTTGTATTCAGGAGTAATACGATCAACTGCTATTTCATGAAGACGAAAAGACTAATTATAATACGAAACTCCGGAACCAGAACTAGAATGTGATTAATTCTTTCAAACTTCTTAAATCGACATATCATTTTTGTTCTTCAATTACGATAATTTCAAATCAATTATTATTCGAATAACCTTGACTATATTAACTTCAGATTTCTGTTCGTTTCGGTATTACTGGTTATTTCAAAATCTTGAACTCAAGACATTTCCGGGGCAGCTATAATACGTTGTGAAAAATAAATCATTTACGGATGTAACCTAGTCAAGAATTCCTTGAAATATACCTTATTGAATGGGTAATATATTAAAGCGCGGCAAGTGTTAAATAAGACAAGGTCAAGTTACCATATTTCGGAAATAGTATAACTTACTTCCTATTTGCGTGAGTCGTTAACTCGATTTCGGAATGCTGATTCGAACGGACAGTTTTTCCATATAAGCGGGCTACACATGGACGTTGATGTGTCAATACATCAACGTGCATCCAAAAACGCGCAAGCAGTGTTCATTTGAATGCACATTCAAAAATTCAAGCGATTCAGAAAACATCAACGCGACGTTCATCCGGAATGTGCATTCAAAAACGTGGGTATTTTTACATCCACATTAACGTTATTGGTTGCACGTTCTTGGATGCACGTTGATAGGTTAAGACATCAACGTCCATGTGTAGGGGCCTATAGATGGTATGTACAACAATGATCTAATGACGTAGTACTGTTAATCCTACCTTAACTAAAAACTTATTTTAGACATTGTTACTAAAAAAGACGAGAGGTGTGTTAAGACACCTGGTTGGAATGAAGTTCATTTCGCTATATATTAATATATATATATATATATATATATATATATATATATATATATATATATATATATATATATATATATATATATATATATATATAATAATCCAGCACAACTGAATGAATATTAAATATATTCATCCGTTACTTTGTGGTAATACTTTCTAACTAAATGAAAAACAGTAGGTATACACAATTATACTAGAATAAAAATAGCTAAAATCAAAACAAAATTGACGGTTAGGTTTCTGTTCTATGTGGTGTATCATATTAACCTATACATGCATCCACATACCCTAATATATGCGGCGTGAACTCCAACAATAATTTTAATAACATTTAATATAAAATATGGACGATATATGCAATATCAAACACGCATACATACATATATACATACATTAAATAACAGACAATGTTAACTCAATTAATAATAATAAAAATAATAAAATAAACCGCATCCAAGTGTTTTCCAGATTCCCCTTTCTTCGTTATTCATTGACATTCAAATCAGTGTTTTTTTATATTTTATTAACTTCAATCACTTAATAATTTTGTTTATGGTGCTCAAATATAAGTATCAATAGATATAAATACCTATACCTGCATCAACTGTTGCCGGTATACCCCATTATATGCGGCGGTATAATAATAATCTCGAAGTGAAAGGTGCGCCTACTACGTTGCGCAATGGAACGTAACATTTCACATTTAGTTAACGCTTGATTTTACTCCCCATAAAATTTTCATACCGCGGGCTAAATATGAAAATCGTTTCTCAAGGAGTAAACTACAATAAACTCCAAAAATTATTTCGAACATAGTTACAAAAAAAGACAAGAGAGTGGATAGAACAACGTTCATTTTGCTATAATATATTAAATAACCAACACAATTAAATGAATATTGAATGGATTCATCTCTTACTTTGTGATTATACATTTTAACTATAAATGAGAAATAATATACACAATTATACTTTAAACAAATAGCGATAATAAACGAAATAAATTGTTTTCCATGTATAGTTACAATGAAATAAGTTAACTCCGTTTGAGAGTAATTGAATGAAAAAAATGTTTTAGAGTAATCAAATATGAAACCAAATAAAATTCTAATTAGTAGTTTTTTCTAATTTTGACATATAAAGTGACACTTTTTAAAACTGATTGACATTATGAAACGTCTTATTTGTTGTAACTAGTTGCATAAAGTAAAATTTTATGCAATTGGTGACGAAAAATGTATTTCAAAATTAGTGACAAAAAGAATTATTCTATTTATTAAACTGTTATAATACAAGTTAAAAACATATATTATAAATTAATTAATTATTATAAATATTGATAACACAATTATTGCAATTATTCAAATTAATTCCCGACGACATATTTTTTTCATTGCTCGAACTTGCTGTTATTTGGGAAGCGGCGCACATTGCATTAGATGTTTCACCAAATATTTCTTGCGCTATAAGTTTTTTATTATTCATGGAATTTTCAACATATCCCTCCGCAACAGAGGTAGATTTCCAACCTCCATGCCTCTTCAATTTTAAAATATCAGCGCCACTGTCTGCTAGGAAAGTGGCAGAGCTTCTTCTGAAGCAGTGGCCAGTATATAGAACAGGATTTGAAAGACCAAGAAATTGTGCAATAACTTTTGGCAGACTGCTAAATGTCTTAATTCCCACAGGATTTCTGGTACATTTTCCATTCGCATATTTTACAAAAACTGTGTTTAGTTTAAGAACCTGGGGACGCAACTTAATATATTTTCTTAATATTTCAACAAGATTCGTATTTTCAATGTCTCCAGTGGTAATTGCAAACTGCCGTATAACTTTTGTTTTTGAAGGTGGGATATCAACATGATGTGTGTATGGCTTCCTTCGTCTATAACATTTTCAACTGGAAGAAATGTTAATTCTGCTTTTCTGCATGCTCCTGCCATTCCAATTATCATTGCAACCTTAGCCATTAAGTATTCTTTGTCATCAGCTTCCACTAAAAATTTGGCAAAATATCCTTTAATAAAAACTTTTGACTTTTTAGCACTGTACCGTCCGCTTGCCTTTTAATATATGCTACCAAATTTGTATATTTTTTAATATCAATATTCCTTTTCAGATTTAGTTCAGACCTTAACATTGAGTAAAGTGTCCATAATGTGGAAACTTTTAGATCTTTCTTACCCTCAAAATATGCGAGTAAAACTTTCTCATTAACATGTTTAATTTTCTTCTCATCACACCACGTAACAAATTTTTCGTATGCCAAATCATAAACTGCTTTTGACTTTCTGGGAATTACTGATAATAGAGCATTACCTGCTGCCTCTTCAATATCGTTTGGTAGTTCTTCAGAACTTGAATCACTCATTTTTTGAAAATAAAACTAAAAATATATCAATCTCGCTAAAAACCTTCCGTCTAGACTTTTTTACAAAATGTCAAACTGACAACTAACATGGAGTAACAGCAACAAACTAAATTTATGTTTTCCAAATTTTTATCAATTATATTAAATTTTATTTTTTCATTACTTTCTTCAAAATTAGAAAAAATCTTGTATGCAATACGTTACGAAATGAAATTTTGTGTAACTCGTGAGTTTTTGCGAAACTCACTTCGTTCGTTCCGCAAAAATCTCACGCGTTACACAAAATTAGGCATTTCGTAACTGATGGCATAAATAGCTATTTATTTATAAGTTATGAAAATTAGCATTTTATTATAAGTTCTTATAAAAACATGAACAAATTATGTACGTGCTTAATCAGTACATTCAATCTCAGTATGATTGGTTTGTTACATCTAAAAAAGAACACATATGATAGATATTTCAATTTTATGTGTCTCTAAAAACTGCATTGATACTGGTATTATAGCTTGTCGAAATTTTGATCCACAATATTTATTTTTTACGAGAAGGTAATAACAATTTTGGAATATGGTTGAAGACAAAATTTGAAATGGAGGGTACTTGAATTTGTAGTCGAAAATTTTTATTCTTCAGGAGTAGGTACTTATAGAATTAATTGTGTAGATTAGACATGAAATAGCGTCAAAAACAGAACATTTCCAATTTGTAGTAAAATCGATTATGACATATAAGAAAAATTATATGAATACCACGCTAGTAAAATCGGTTATAATTTCAGACGAAAAATTATATTAACCTCACGATAGTAAAATCGATTATGATTCCAGAGGAAATTTTATATGAACACCACAAGTAAAAGGACATTCTTTAATCCGCTACTTGTTGGCCTCGGCTAACAATTTACATCGTCGTCCGGGAATGTACTACTTTTACTACTACAAATGTCGTAATAAGAGTATCTACTGAAATCTTCCTAATATCTACGTCTTCGAGGCAGGGCAAATAATAAGTATGTCCCAAACTGATAGGATTTGATGAGTTTTTTCATTTTTTCATTTACTTCTCATAAAAAACTGCCTATTTCTAAACTGAGTTTTTGAATTTGCATTTAGTTTTCTGTTCTCTTATGGTGATATATCACTACTAGCAGGCCCGTATCCAGAAATTCGTTTCGGGGGGGGGGGGTCTCAAAGACGAAAATCACTCAAAAATGTGGACTTATTTGAATAAATTCAGGGTAAGGCGAATCACACATCAATCTCAAATCAGTACGTGACGTTTAATCTATTATTGTTTATTGTGCAAGAAAAAGATGCAGTACAAGGTGTACAATAAACAGCTACTATGAGGTTTTAAAGAAGTTTCAGCATTTTTAATGTCTAACAAAATATACTTGTTAATAGCAAAATTTAGATCAGAACTCATTTTTCAATAGAACACACACCTTAAAATAGTAATTTCCTCGATTCTTTCTTCGCCAAGCGGTCGAGGACTTCCTCCGCATCAACAACAGTATCCCAGTGAATCGACATCATCGCGAGTGCACTTAGCCTGTCGTGGCCCATCACACTACGAGGTAGAGTTTTTATCCCCTTCATTGTCGAAAACGATCTTTCGACACTAGCCGTTGTGACTGGAAGAGTAGCCATAACCTTGAGAAGAAGATTGATCCCGCGAAAAAATGTTCTGTCACAATACTCCAACAGTTTCAAAATTTCGGTCGATGGGTCAATGGATGATATCTTGGCACACCATAATTTGTATTCAGCTTGAACTGCGGACAACGGCATTTCCGTCGACTAAAGAATCAAACTTCAAAGAATAGAAAATTCTATACTGAAGACTTTTCTGTGAAGAATATCGAATGGAAAAAATTTTCAAATTTCGGGATTTTGGGTGGGGGGCCTCCCGGGCCCCTCCCCTGGATACGTGCCTGACTACTAGTTTAGGTAATCAGTAGACAGAAACTTGAAATATGTGAACAAAACATTTTTTTCTTGAATCGAATAAGTTGCATTATGAAGATGTTAATTGGAAATTAGGCCGAATTAAAAAAAATTTTGGAACACACTAAGTAATCTGTAATTAACTATGTATGGAGCAAATGAATTGAATTATCAATATGTTACCTCATTTTTGAACTCACTTATTTTAATCCTCAAACATTCTTTAAAATTACATCTTATTTTTCAAATTATTTTATTATATTTGTATGGGAAAGTTTCCAAACACTAGGTTTGTGGATAATTTTGGTTGGTATAATTGGTTCAATAAAAATATAATATTTTATTTCAAAATTATCCACAAACCTAGTAGCTAGAAATAATCTATTAAAACAAGATAAAGAGTTAAATGTTGAATTTTTCATTTGAAAAAATCAAATACAGCGTAGATCCCCAGATCATTCAAATTATTCGTGATGCCTTGATTATTAGAAGATTCAAACTATTCATTATTTCAAATGAGCCTAAAATATAATAAAAGAACCGATATTTAAAATATCGGATTACTTATGGTGTTACTTTGTGATTTTTAATGTTTATGAATGGAAAGTTTATTATTATAATTTTCAGTTTTTTTTCCGATTCCTTGTTATTTATGCTCCGTACTGCTTCTTTGATGTAATTCGTAGTATTTTGAGACTTCTCTGGTCTTATGGATGCAGTATCTGCATATAGTTTTTTTATGAGTTTTCCATATTCGTCTGGCATTCCTTGATTTTCCCCTGAAATTGTTCTTTTCTTGTTTTCTTTCATTGTTTGTTTGCATTGCTTTTTCGTGTGATACTTTCATTCTGTTATCTAGACCATTGTTTCTTTCTTTTAGTTGTTCTCTGTTCTCAATTATAGTTTCTTAAATTTGTAATAAATCCTTGAATTTTTCAATTTTTAGTTATCGTTGGTGGCTGATCTTAATCTTGTGCTGTCTCCATATCAGTTTTCACTATTATTTGATCTGATGATGAACATTTTGTCTCTTTCCTTTCGTACAAGATTTTAGATTCCAGAGTCAGTATTTTGTAAATAGCTTTAAAATAGGTACCCTTATATCTACCTACCTACCAGAGTATATCTGTTTCGATTATAAAGGTCTTTTCCAGAATTCCAATTTTTTAATCTCAATATACCTATTAATATTGAAAACACAATCGTATGAGGATGAAACTAATTTCAAAAATACAGTAAAAAATTTACTCTATACTTTGTTTGATTCACAATTGCATAAAAAAACATTTCAGTAGAGATGCCTGGGTTGAAAATTAATGAAAATCCTAATAAATATAGTATATACAATATTTTCACTAATTTAACTTGATATTAATAGGTTAACTTTACAATCATCAATACAAGGATTAGTTAGTTACTTTTTATACCTTTGATTGTATCGAAGCACGTCATATATAATTTTTTAATTGAATTATTGAATATTTAATACATATTTAATTTATAAATATGAATTAGTAACAGTTGAGTCAGATAATATTCTGAATATTTTATTTTTTGTTTTTGGAACAAACTCTTTTCTTTGAAAATTTGCTTGATCGCCTCAGATATTGCAAATATATATTCATTTGTATCCCCACAACTGAAATAGTTGATTGATTGATTGAGATGAGAAATTGAAAAACTTCGAAGATTTCATTTCATTTACTTCGTCTAATGGGAGTTTTATGTCTTCGTGTAGAAGGAGTACATAACTTGTTTTCCTCAAAAGATATTGAATTTCTGTTTTTTGCTAGATTTCTTCAATTTGGGTTGTTGATGATATTTATTTCAGTTGAAAGTTTAACTAAATCGTTATTACGCATCTCGCTACATTATCAAAGTCTGGCTTTTGCTTTATATCTGAAGAGATTGCGATATCATATATACATATATATATATATATATATATATATATATATATATATATATATATATATATATATATATATATACACAGGGTCCTACAACATTGGCGCGGTGTTCCATATCTCTATTTAGGAAACAGATAGGAATCTATATTTCTATAATATTACTTTATCGCTCGAGCTTGACAAAATGAAAATATTGTCGGTCACACGGGGTGTTCAATTTTCTCAGGGCGGATACCAACTATGTTTTTTCAAATGGCAACCTATATCTTTTATCGCTTTTTCGGTTTCTACATAGAAAACAAAAGATACTTTATTAAGATCTTCATTTCGAAAATATTGACGGTTTTCGATATTTTTGGCATTTTTATTTTTTTTTTCCAATATTGGTCACTCAGAATATTTGAAATTATAAAGTTGTGCCAATTCGAATTGAAGTTAATTTCTTATCAAATATTCTACATTGGTAACTCTCTCAAACGATATATCTGAAATTGACTTGCGAAATACAGGGTATTGAAAACCGCTTGCCATATATTGTAAATGAAAATTTGCAGAATCTTCCTTATTTTAAATGGAACACCCTGTATATTATCGATCCATAAGAAGCGCCAGCAAAGGCTCTACAAATGTCATGAAGTATTCCCTATGGTTAAGTTTACTATCATAGAAATATAGATTCCTATCTGTTTCCTAAATGGAGATATGGAACACCACGCCACTGTTGCAGGACCCTGTATATATATATATATATATATAAATATTTATATATCTATATATATCTATATATATATATATATATATATATATGACAAACTTCGTTCTCGGGATGAACCGCGTAAAATATTAGAAAAATCTCGACTTTTCGGCCAGTAGACTCAGAAAGGTTGAGACTTCAAAGTTGACAGGAACTAGTACGGTTGGTGGAGTAGGCAGGTTGAGAGCACGCAATCGTATTGTTTCCGATTCCTCTTAATTCGATTCGTTTCGTGGAGTAGGCAGATTGAGGCCACGTATCTGCATAATTCCCCTTCACATTATCCTGAAGATAGGTTCACAAAAGGTGGCGAAACGTCGAGATTTTTCTGATTTTTCAAGCAGTTTCATATATATATAATTTTTTTCAGTTAAGTAAGTGAGAATATAAGTTATTATTTTCGAACATTAAGACTTTTATCAAGTATCGAGCTCCTCAATACCAATGTTACTTCTTTCATTCATAGGAACAGTTTTCAAGATCAATTTTACATACCTTTCCTTTCCATGACTTTTTTGCAGTTAATGAATTTGAATTTTGTCAGACAATTTATGTTAAACTATTCGATTTTGAATCTGTAATTGAAATTTTCTCAAAACAGTTACATTTAAAGAAAAGTTTTCGACAATAAAATATTATTGTCGATAATTATTGCAAAAAATTTTGTAAAATTTCGTGAAATTGTTTAATATTTATTCTTCAAAATAATGACGAATGAAAAAAGCCTTTTATATTTAAGGCTAATTACAGTTAATTTTTATGTGTATTTATGAGTTGATTTCGTATTTTGTATTTCATGGAATCTGAATTTTGATGGGTATTTCAAACCATTCAATACGTCAATATATTTCATAAAATCGTAATCTCTATAAAAAGAATACTAAAGTATATAATGGTGGTAAATATTTTCCCACGAAGGATAAATTCCCCGTATCGAGTAATAAATAATGCATAACCATTCATGGGGAACATATAGAACCGTGTTAATATAGGTTTGGCTGCTAATGGAAATTTAAGATCTATTAATTTAATTGTTGTTTAATAATAGTTTGACGATAATACGTGTGAAACCTGTAGGAAATTCATGGAATAAAATATAGTTTTATATTTTCAGTACAACTCATTTCTTCTTAAATTTTCACTGAATTTATGTTTTCTGTATATTGCCAGTTCTAAAATCCAGAGTTAATTTTTTTCATTTTATTACTACCTGAATATTACGTGATAATTGATTTTGCTAGTAATAACATATAATAAAATATGGTAAACACTTCCGGTTAGCGTTTTTGTCCTTATTGAAAACAACTTCACAAATAAGACTACAAATTAATAGCGTGTTGTTAATTCATTGCCAAAGATTACTAGTCTACATCCGCAACTTTCCTCGAGGCACAGGGTGTGACAGGTGAACAATGCGAAATATGGCGAAACTACGTATGTAGTAGATCCTCGTATCTCAATAGGTCAAGATTACAGAAAATTAAATCCGGAGGAGGGAACATCGAGTGTTTTTGATGTTCGTCCGCCACGTAATAAATGAATTATGATGATCTCGGTAAAAATCAACTGAAATCCCACCACTCTCTTGACAACTTCACGCTGAAACGAGCAAAAGCTTTTAACTGGCGGAAATAGAGGGCTTCAGGCTTCACTGTACATTTTCTTTAGTGTAACCCTAATTTATTGTTCTCCGAAGCCATTCTCCATGGCGTCGTCGGTTCCATATTATCTGTTGCATCAAAGCTGTAGAATTCTTAGACGTCAGCTGGACTGACATCTTTATCTGGATTAGCAGCAAATATGCTTTGATATCTAAGCTTCCAAGAGGAATACGCAGCAGATTGTACATTTTAACGTAATCCTGAAAAAAGGTTAAGAACGTTATAAAAAAATAAAGGTGAAAAATGATGGTCACTTATTCTCTCACTTCACGTTATTAAAAAAAAACATATGACGTACTATTCAGCTCATTTTATCCCGAAACACAGAATATTTAAATGAAATATAGACATCCCAAGTAATAATTAAATATTTCACCAAAAAAAAATTGAAAATAATGTCAATTATGTGAAGATGTTTCAAATTAGTTTATCTACAATCTACAATGAACCATAAACATTTAGTCCGATTTTGACGCAATATGGATAATTGATGATTTTCTGTTTTCTTGACACATGTTACGATAAATTTGTTTGATTCTTCACTATATACTATTGATTCATTCTTATGTATTATGATTAACAATTATGTAATAATGAATCATTTGGATTTACAAACATTTATCTCTTATCTCACTTGTTAGTTATGATGAATGTAACTTTCAGAGATTCTCAATGATGCTGTGTTTGACGAAGATCACGACGAAATGGTGGTTGTGAAAGACATTGAAATGTTTTCCATGTGCGAACATCATCTGGTACCATTTTATGGCAAAGTTTCAATAGGATATCTCCCAAGAGGAAAGATTTTGGGACTTAGTAAATTAGCTAGAATTGTTGAAATCTACTCCAGACGTCTACAAGTGCAGGAAAGACTTACAAAGCAAGTTGCTGTTGCAGTTACTAAAGCAGTGCAACCTGCTGGCGTTGCTGTTGTAGTAGAAGGAATGTGAGTATTGAGAAAAATCCCAAAGCTTATTTTGATAACACTGGATGCATATATATATATATATATATATATATATATATATATATATAAATATATATATATATATAAATATTTATATATATATATATATATATATATATTTATATATATATATATATATATATATATATATATATATATATATATATGTATATATAAATATATATATATAATTATATAAATATATAATAATATATATATATATATATATATATATATATATATATATACATATATATATATATATATATATATATATATATATATGATATATGATATATTCACTTATTTGAGATTTATATCAGATGAGATTGAGAGTAAAAAAAAAATTCCTGACTTTTCTGAGGGTTTAATTACTTTAACATTCATTAACTTTTAAAAATTTAAAGATTAAAAAACAGATCTATGTTTCACTTTTCTGGTAGCTGTGGTCGTCTTCATTTAAGTGGATTAACAAAACGCATGTTCTATTCTCATGATTTTGCAATAAAACCTGCAATAACTTGGCCGTAATCAGATAAAATTGTATGATTTCATTTATATAAAATCAAGAAAATTAACAGTATCGATGTACCTACTGGTTGTTTTCTGAATTGATTGTCTGCTTCATATGAAAATTAACTAATATGTGATTTTCATAGTATAAATTCTCGACATCATATATTTAATTTTAATATCCATTTAACAATTATTATATACCTTATTGCTAAGGTTTATCAGTTTTTGAATTATTGCTGTCATATGTTGACCTAAGGATAATGATATGATAAGCAACAATAATGTAATAAATAGAAGAAATTGATTTAAGTTTTTATAAGTTACAATAATTTATCATATGTGATGAAATTTCTCATGAACGTATAGACTAGAATTTCAAATTAGAATAGATGACAGTAATAAAAAGACATATTACACTCTTTATATTAGCTTTCCCTGAATGGTTGTAATGAAATATTTCAACGTCATTTTCACCGACTTTAAGACGTCTGATTATTTTTGCAAGGACTGATTTTATAAGTTAAACATCACTATCTACAGAATGACAAAAAACGTGGGGCCCTTTCCAACACGCGTTTTTTCTAATGCATTTTACCGACTGTGAGACATCTGACTATTTTGATCATTTCCATGCGTAGAAGGACCGATTACTATTCAATAATGTCATCACTCTGTCCTAGTGTTCTGACTAGGACCATCAGAATAAAAGAGATTTATTTTACAGGTTAAACATATCATCATCATCATCATCAATCAACCATTTTCTCGTGTCCACTGCTGGACATAGGTCTCCCTCGCTCTTATCCATGTTTCCCTGTCCTGCGCTACCTGTATCCAGTTTCCCAGGCAGCGCTTAAGATCATCGGTCCATCTTGTTGGTGGTCGGCCCATATTTCGAAATGCATCCTGTCTCGGTCTCCACTCCAGTATTCGTCTTGTCCATCTGTCATCCGTCATTCTGGCGACGTGTCCTGCCCAGTTCCATTTCAGCGTCGCTATTCTCTCTATTGCATCTACTACCCCTGTTCGACGGCGTATTTCTTGGTTAGTGACTCTATCCCTGAGAGAAATGCCCAACATTACTCGTTCCATTGTCCTTTGTGCAACACGGATTTTATGTATTGTTCTCCTCGTCATTGTTAATGTTTCCGCTCCGTAAGTCAACACTGGTAATACACACTGGTCAAAAGTCTTTCTCTTAAGGCACATTGGAAGAGATGATTTAAAAACGTAATTCAGCTTGCCGAATGCTACCCATGCCAGTCTCAGGCGGCGGACAAGTTCAATCGTTTGGTTGTCCCTGCCTATCTCATGGCCCAGATATTTGTACGAAGTGGTCTGGTTGATGGCTGCTCCAGCAGTAAGGATGTTCTCACTAAGTACAAGGTTGGTCATTATTTGGGCTTTGGACATGTTTATCTTCAGTCCAACTTTCAATGAGGAGAGGTAAAGCCTGTTTAGTAATTCTTTGGCTTCGTCCAAACGATCACCCACCAAGACAATGTCGTCCGCCAATCTCAAATGGCTAAGGTTATCTCCATTCACATTTACACCTTTTTCGTTCAGATTTGCCTTTTTGCATGCGTGTTCCAACAGGGTAATGAACAGTTTTGGCGATATGTTGTCTCCTTGTCGCACTCCACGCTGTATAGGGAATTTATTGGTTTGTAGATCTCCGATCCTAACACTTGCTGTGGCGTTATGATATATGTGTTTGATCATGTTTGTGTACCTATGGTCTATTCTGCATTCTGTTAAAGCTTCTAACATTTTATGCTGGTCCACTGTGTCGAACGCTTTCTCGTAATCAACAAATATCAATTCCAGGGGCTTATTGTACTCATTACATTTCTCTATGAGATTCTTTACCACTAGTAAATGATCGTTTGTACCATAACCAGCTCTGAACCCCGCCTGCTCTTGCGATTGGTAAAATTCAAAGTTTTCCAGTCTATTTGCGATAATTCTTGTGAAGAGCTTATAAATATGCGAGAGCAAACTGATAGGGCGGTAGTTTTTAAGATCAATGTCTCCTTTTTTATGTAGCAAAATAATTTTGGCATTGTTCCACTGTGTCGGTGTTGTTGCTTCGCTCAAGCATTTATTACAGAGTCCAGCCAGAGCCCCCAAAAGTCCCATCCCAGCTGATTTTATAGCCTCGGTCGTTATACCATCTTCGCCTGGGGATTTATTGTTTTTCATTTTTTGAAGCGCTTTCCTTATTTCGTTTGGAGTTATGTCCGGTATCTCCTCAGATCCCTGGTTTGTCACCTTTAACAAGGGTCAGTTTTCAACATGGTGTACTTGTTTTTCATATAGTTCGCGGTAAAAAGTTTCGACAATCTTCAAAATTTCTCCTCGGTCGTGAAGAGTTTGTCCCTGTTTGTTTTTTAAATTATAGATGTTATTTCTTCCGATCGACATGCTCTTTCTCAAAATTTTCATAGTTTTGAGAAAGTTCATATACCATTCATGGTGTTCCACCAGAGGAACATTGAGGAAAATTTTGTTGTTAAATGTTTCTCTTCGTTTCCATAGGTAGAAACTTATGGCAACATACGTAAATTTCTTGTTTCCACTGAAGCAACTAAAATTGATAATTGCATATTGTTTAGTGAAAACAATCAATATTTGTTGCTGAAACATAAAAAAAATTTGAGGAACATTTAGGAACACTTTGGAACATTCACAGAAACAAGCAACAGCAACATAAATATTCCTCAATGTTCCTCCGGTAGAATCGTAGCTTGAAGGGTGACAAGTAGAAACAGTCAACATTTGTTGCTGAAACATAAAGAAATTTTAAGGAACAGTAAGGAACATTTTCGGAAACACGCAACAGCAACAAAAATGTACCTCAATGTTCCTCCGTTGGAACTGTAGCTTAACGACAGTAAATATTGTCTCTCTTTATTGAAACATAAAATACCTAAGTCAGAGAATTAAACTCAATTTTTTTAAATCATCACAGATAGGGGAAGGACGGGTAAGTAGGTGGGCATGACGGGGTACCAGGCCTCTGACGTATTTCAAATTAACCTATCACTTTCGTATTCGCGCCTATTCATAAGCCGGCATGACAGGTATCTTTCGTGTAAGTCACAACTTCGCCGCTAGTCGTGTATTTATGCTATCGTCAAAAACGCGATTCAGAACGTTAGCACTAAAATTTCTTGAAATACTTTCGGCAGTGTGTGAACATTAGTTTTTGTGAGTTGCAAGTGACATTTGAGTTAATCTTATCAACAGTCTATTGAAGTAACAGGTAATAACTTGTACATTGAAGAAATATTCATAGTTATTTTTATAATTGATTTTGAATAAAGTATAAACTTTAAAATAATAACACTTGGCTTATGTTTCACAATATAAAAAAAAAATATTTAGATACTGTATTTAGCAGTAATAAAAAGTCGACATGTTTCGAGCTATGAACTCATTATCAAGACTGATAATGAGTTCATAGCTCGAAACATGTCGACTTTTTATTACTGCTAAATACAGTATCTAAATATTTTTTTTTTATATTGTGAAACATAAGCCAAGTGTTATTATTTTAAAGTTTATACTTTATTCTTTATGATGTTTCACCAAGTGATGTCCGAGAATTCAATCTCAGTTATTGATTTTGAATTTCGAAACGGATAAACGGGCAAGATGGGGCATTGAGTACCCCATCTTGCCCGTCATAATATTGATCACTTTTATCTTCTTTTCTATTGTATAAGGATGGTTTTTAAATACAAACGAAAATCAGAACGAGGAAAATGGTCGGAGGATTCAATGAAAAGGGCTATTGAAGCTATTCTCAAGGGACAAATGGGGTATATGTTGGCTGCAAAGACCTTTTTCGTCCCACAAACTACCTTGGAGCGAAAATTAAAGAAGGTTCGTAAAAACAATAATGAAATACATAATATAATTGTACCTTTGGGTCCTAAACTCCCTGTTTTTTCTCAAAAGGAAGAGGATGAGGTGGTGAGTTATTTACTAGTTATGGAGAGAAGGTTTTTTGGCCTTACAACTAGAGATTTGAAAGAAATGGTTTATCAACTTGCTGTGCAAAATAATAAGTCTAGTCCATTCAATTCTGAGAATTGAGTCCAAGATTAAAGCAGCTTTACTGTGGTTAGTCCAAAGCAATTAATTCCTCTTCCAGTAACCAAAAAAACGGTGAGGATATCGAAAAGGCGAGGTAAAACTGCTATCATCACCTCTTCGCCCTATAAACGGCAGTTAGAAGAAACTATTGAAAGGAAAATTGACACTGAAAAATTGGAAAAACAAAATAAGGCACTAAGACAGATAAAAAAAGATGAAAAAGAACTCAAATCCTCACAAAAATTAAAATCGAAAAAACGTGCTAGACAATCATCGTCTGAAAAAAGTGACGATGACAACCAAAACACTCCATGTCTGTATTGCACAGGACTATATTTGGAGTCTAATGAAGGTTGGATTGCTTGCTCTTCTTGTCATAAATGGGTTCATTGTGTCTGCGCAGGTGTCGACGATGAAGATGCTGAAGCGACATTTATTTGCGACTTCTGTATTCCCTAATGATAGAAAGAAAAACTATACCCCATCTTACCCTATAAGACCACCCCATCTTACCCGACCTATCGGGCAAGACGGGGTGATATCTCATATTTAAGAAATTTTTATTTTATTTCTAATACCATTGAAGAAAAAATAAAATTTAATTTTATTTTGTGAGACTAATAACCAAAGAACTGTTTAAAAATAAATGCCTTTAAAGAAATATGCTCCCCTATGATTTCTCGAGGTTTGATCCTTAGCTACCCCATCTTGCCCGACCTTCCCCTAAATAAATATAATTATTCAGGTCTCCTATCGAATAGCCAAATTGATCATACTACAAGCCCCCTTCTGAATCTTTTGAAAATTATTGAACTACCTGGCTAGCAGTTTGGAGTACGTTTTTCCTATTTTACTACTTATTTGTAATCTTTCTTCTACTTACCCTTTCTATACAATTTGTCATCTATTTATTTCTTGTCTTCGATATAACGAAGAGATATATTTCACCGAAACTTGCGTCATGCGTATTGTATTTAATAAATGTGTAAATTGTTTGTATAAGGCATTGTTTCAATAAACATAAAATATCTTATATTCTAAGCATTTGTAGAAAATGGTAAATTTATGGTATCATAGAAGTGAATAAAACACCTTCCAACGTGCTTTTTGTAATTTGCTTCGATTATTTAAAATATTACATATATCTAAAGCTTCTGATCAATATCTATTTTGAGACCGTGTTGAGACTGAAGATAGAAAAATAATTTCAGTTTAAGAAGTTAAAAACACGCTTCAATAGCCAATTGAACTAAAAAGTACAAAATAATTGATTTTATTGTGAGAAAGTGTGGAGTGCTTGATGTCAAATATTACAAATAGAAGAGACATATTATTCTGACATGTCCGATGTACGGTGGCCTGCGAACTCTGCTGGTCAAATCCGAAAGATACTCAGATGACCTTGATACATTGTTAGCTTCAGATGATGTGATCGTAATGCACAAGCTTTACAAGTTTATAAGCGAATCAATGAAGCTCAGATCATTCATCCTAAATGAATAGCTGATAACACCTCAACTAGTCCGAACTTTTTCTATACTATTCATTTCTCTTTCATCCAATTCACTTGTAACCTTCTCTTCTTCTCTTGTTTATGTATCATGTTGTACTATAGAGCAATAAATTATTATTATTATTATTATTATTATTATTATTACAAATATTTCATTAGTCATAAAAGTAGTGTTGTGAAAATATAGTTAAAAGTACCAGACGTTTTTCACAGTAAAATGAATTATTTTTAATGTGCTATTAAAACATGCTTCTTAAACTATAATTTGGATGTATTTCTTGTTGCAAACTTGATGTATGTATGTAAAGAATTGCTATGAAGTATTACAATAAGTAGTGGTTATTCCTGTTATATTTCATTTAGAATTGATTTATTTTATTGTTGAGATATTATAACTTTCGTCAATGCGTAATCAAGAGAATGCAAAATGAGTATTTGTCAAAAGTAATTTGAACTTATTGTGAAACAAACAACATTATATCTCAGAAATTCATAAACTAAGTAATGATACTAGATATGCATCACTTTGCTACACCATCTATTTGTTGATGAAATTTGTTTTCATATTTTGGTGATCCGTGCCTAATGTAAATTTCACGGCTTCTGTAGAATATATTATCAGAGTTTATGTAAGTAATAGCCTTTATCTTGTTTTACATTTTATTTATGATTGTTGAAGACATGATTGAATTTGGAATATTGTTAGAAGGAGCACATCCACGACAAGGTTTGAAATTATCAGAAATAGTTATGCACAAGAAGTGTTATATATATATATATATATATATATATATATATATATATATATATATATATATATATATATATATATATATATATATATATATATATATATATATATATATATACATATATATATATATATATTTATATATAATATATAATTTGAATTGTTGTTACCTAGCCTTCTATATGTTTATCTTTGATTTGATTGGGTTCTAGGTTAAGTAGTAAAATTAATTTATTCTATATAAATAAACGTTTCGGCATATTTGCCGATAAAAAATTAAATAGAACTAGAATAGAAAACCTATCGGGAACAATATTGCCAGATTACATGGTAAAAACACTCAACCTGAGCCCAAAACATGGAAATAAACAATGACGAACAAATCCCGACATACAGCATAATAACACAAATAGAGAACTCAATTAGTGAATTACCAACAGAGGATCAAGACAATATAGGAGCCAACATCACACAATCTTTGAATGCACACAGAAAACAATTGAGGTGAAGAAAACATGGATAAAACATAATGAAGTCTAATTTTACAAAAACAAAAAAGTTTCTAAAAGATAGCAGTCATTTGCAAGTCATCATAGCAGACAAAGGGAACAAATAGTGATAATAACAAAAGACAAATATAACGAAAAAATGCATAAACTACTGGATGACAATACAACCTATTAAAGAATCAAACGAGATATGACAATCACAATGGAGAAGGAAAACAACAAAATAATCAAAGAATGGCAACATTAAAACTATATTACACCACGAGAAGCAAAAACCATGGTAATCCATAATGGTAAAATCTCAAAAATATATGGACTACCAAAAGTACACAAGAAAGACGTACCACTAAGACCTATAGTATCGTGCGTCCAGTCACCATTATATACATTATCCAAATATATGAGTAACGTCTTATCAAATGCCATAAATAATAATTCATTTTATGTAAAGAACTCTTCATTTGAAAGAATCTCTAAAGAAGGTAAAGATGGACTGTTTAATAAAATAACAACACCAATCGAAATAAACAAGATTTTGAATGAATTCAATAATGCTCATGTATTACTACAGTTCACACTTGAAGAAGAAAAAAACAACAGCTTGAATTTACTAGACGTAACAATAATAAGACAGAAAGAAGGACTACTTACACATAGGTATAGAAAAGAACAAAACTCACCCCACATTCTGGATTATAATTCCAATCACTACCAATCACAAAAGAAGAGTACAGCCACAGGATATATAGACAGAGCGTTGAAACTAACATCACCAATACTCCGGGGAAAGACATTAACAGAAGTGAAAGAACACAGAAAAGACAAAAGAACCAACCACAAACACCACAAAGCGAATACCAATACCATTCATACAAGGACTGTCGCAAAAATAAACAATATAATAAAACTAAATAACCGTGAGATCGTACATAAACCACATAACTAGATATCAAACATTTTCAGTAAATTAAGAGCACAAACATCAAAAACCAAAAAATCACAAGTACCTAATATATAGTAGGTATACCATGGAGAGATTGTGACAAGGAATACATAGGCCAAACTTCACAAAGACTACAAGACAGACTGGACGCACATCAATACACAAAAAACGCATCCACAGCACTATCAAACATAAAAGAACAGAAAAACACGAGTTTAATTACAAGGACACAACAACTTTAGAAATCGAACCCTAACAAAAACGGCGAGAAATATTGGAAATAATCCAATATTATATACAATGGAAAGACTGTAAATGACAAGTTAGACACAAAACATCTTAGTCATATATACACGCCACTGCTCAAGAGACAGAAGAAGAACACGAGAGACACAGAAACACACTACAGAATGCAACGATGACGTAAATGACAGTATTGACTAGACCAAACTAAGGAAACCATATCAACGCTTAGTGAGATGTTAACTAGATATATTTTAACTATTATTAATGTATGTTTGTTTTCAGATGTCAATGGTTTGTTATATACCTACTGAAGAAGGCAGATACGCTGAAACGTTTATTTATATAGAATAAATTAATTTTACTATTTAACCTAGAAACCCAATCACTTCAAATATAAATATATATATATATATATATATATATATATATATATATATATATATATATATATATATATATATATATATATATAATATATATATATATATATATATATATATATATATATATATATAATATATATATGTATGTATATATATATATATATATATATATATATATATATATATATATACCCTTTGCTTCATTTTTTATTGATTTGTTAACGTTTCACGAGGCGAAATCTGTGACGTTTTCAAAACTTTTGAGAGAGAAAAATTACTGCGATATTAATAAATTTTTATTAATCAATAATTTTATTTATTTATTTGTAGATGTAGCCAACTTCTGTAGATAATTACGTGCTAATCAGGCCAATATCTGTTCTGATAATATATTAGAGCAAAACACCCCATTTATGAATATGTCAACATTTCCTAAATTTTCAATAATTAAACATAAAATTAAAGTTACATATTCGAAGAAATTAAGGACAGTCATAAATAATGGAACTGATTCAAAACATTTTTGTTTTGAATCAGTTTTGTTAACAATGAAGAGGAATCAATACACAGTAAATTCATATAGGTCATCCATACCTTCGGAACATCAAACCAATCATCAATCACTTTCATGAAAATATTTTTTTTTAGAATAGTTGTATTAATACTGACAGCCAAAATGATGAGTGATGGCCTTTTGAAGATAAATCTATAAAACAAGTAATTAAGAACATAGGTATTAAGTACTTTACGTGGATAAGGGTTTCTAATTTTTTTCCCTCGCCTAGAGTACCTACTATAATTATTAGCTGGTTATTAGCCACTGAAGATAGCAACACTGTGACAAGTTAAATGAAAAATAGTTGTCTGTGTTTTGACTGCAAAATTTGGAGATTTGTCAATGTTCCGAAAGATTTGCACAAAGACACGGATTTCGTGACAACGTTAACTAAACGTATATACACTGGCCAGCAAAATTAACGCACCACTAAAATTTGGGTCAATTTCAAAGTTAATTTTCTCGCGAACTGCTGAATCGATTTAGATAAAAATTTTTTTCAATGTAGCTTAAATCTTCGGAAATGACGTTATGCAAAGAGAGAAAATTTAATTTCGAGTTTTAGGCATATACTGGGTGTTTGAAGAAAAACTAGTAAAATGCACAACTTTTGTCATATTCTGTGGGAATTCCCATCAACAGTATTAGGTGTCTCTCTGAGCCAAAATATAGCCCCATCTTTCACAAGCATTCTGTTTTCTTATTCACTTTTTTATCTTGCTTATTAAACGAAATGCGGAATTTAATGAATATCGTGACAACTAAAATTGCGAGTTTTTTGAGATACACCAAGCCTGTTATTGCTAATAACTATCAAAATGTTATATATATATATATATATATATATATATATATATATATATATATATATATATATATATATAGATATATATATATATATATATATAGATATACGATTATTTTGTTTATAAGTATTTATGCTCTTGGTTTTGAGCACAATTAAAACTTTCTCAATATAAGTTTCAAGCAAGAGGTATATCAATACAAAGGGTGATGATTTTTGAAATTTTTTTGAATGAACCTGTGTAGTAGTGAATGTTTGTGGGTATCTGTGTGGTCCATTGGTCTCGATTCCCTTCTGCATTGAGATAATATTTCAGTTCAATGTTGATAATTATTGTATAGTTTCCAATAAATAAGTTTTGTTGAGCATTATATTCAGGTATCAATTATAGTGCTAACGCCATAATACATGGGCTATTTGAATCTGGCAAGTTTGATCACACACAAGCTTCTAGTTTAGTTGACAAACTATATATATATATATATATATATATATATATATATATATATATATATATATATATATATATATATATATATATATATATATATATGTGTGTGTGTGTGTGTGTGTGTATTTTTTGTGTAGAAAGCTATGTATCGGTATTATTTTAAATAATCTGACTGACAGTCAGAATTTTGTACAAACATCTTATAGTAGGGCATGCAATGGGCTACATTTTATATAAAATTTTGCTTTCAAACACATTAATTCTGATGATATAAACTATATTTTCGAAATATGAGTCCCACATTTCTAATGGAAAAACACAATTTTATTCAATGTCATATCTAAATATGAATGCATAAAAATACTTATATCTCAGTTCTATATTAAAAAGTGACACTTCAGTAGTTTACTAATATTTCTCTTTTTCTAGACATATGTGTATGGTGATGAGAGGAGTCCAGAAGATAAATAGTAAGACTGTTACATCTACTATGTTGGGAGTCTTCAGAGACGATTCCAAGACACGAGAGGAGTTTTTGAATCTAGTACATAGCAAATGAGCTTAGAAGGACAATCACTTACATCTAAAGTCAGGAGTTTTCAACAGAGATTACATAATTCTGAATTTGTTTAATATTTCAGTTTTACTAATTTTCCTTAACCAGTCCCTTGAACTATTTTAAACTTGATTAATTTTCTTGAAGATGTTCAAAAATTAGTAAGGATACGTTATTAAGGTTAAATTTTTATAATCATATTGTTGTTCATAGTGTGAAATAATCCTGAAAACTTCTTGTTTTTTTCCAAATTTTTTAGTTAAATATGTATCTATATAATGAATAACTCATAGAAAATTCCTAAAATGTGGACCATTTGTTGAAATATTAAAGTAATTTAAATAGTATTTAACGTTATTATAAGAGTATATTTATATTTTTGTGAAACTATTTACAATTAATTAAATTTAACGAAATGTTGCATCGATGTTAGTTGTAAAATATTGATATATGCGGAAGTTTGTTAAGTTTTCTGTTTATTGAGTATTTTGCTTGTATTTATAAGTTCTGTGATAATGATAAGTGTGACAAAGTGTAAAAATATATTAACAGGGTTTATGAGACCTTTGTAGAATCATCGATGAAATAAATCATTAAAGAATTGCAGCCAATCATATTATTTTATTCAAATATGATTAGATGATATAACTGGTGGTTCTGTAAATACTACAATTCCTTTAAGACATTTAATTCATGACATATTGCCACGTTTTCTGTGTTGTGTCTTCATATCAAGAGTCTATAATAAATTGGACAATATTTCCAATATAACTATAATTTACAAGATTATGCTGTTCATGGCCCGATTTACCAATAAGCTGGAGTAGAGTGCAGTCCGTAGGGCGGCTATAGGCTGCACTCTACCAAAATTGAAATTTGTAGAGGGGAAATTTTGAAATGATTATCTATTACGATGACTGATTCAAATTTGAATGATCGAACTATAGGTACTCAGCACGAAATTCGATATTATGAAGGAAATTGACGTTAGCCAATATAATTGAAGATTTCGCTAAAAATGAATCTGGAAAAGTTGTATAACAATTTTTGTTAGTATTGAGTAGTGTTAGTAGTGAGCATTAAATTATTTATAATTATATTCTACTAGTATAAGCATAGTAACTACAGGGTGCTCTATGCAACCCTGAGCTCTGGAATAATAGACCAATATATTGCACATTCCGAGTTAAGTTCAAGACAAAAATTATTAAATAACTAATGTTTTGAAGGAAATTCATTAATTTCGTTTACGGTAATTAAATTTCTAAAAATTCAATTGACTTCTCTACTGTGGAGTCGTACACCAGAGGCACTCAGGTACTATATAAATTTAATAATTTATGGCCCGCAATTCATACTAAAGTATAAAAATCACATTATAGCTAATCGTGAATCTTTACAAGGCCCCCACTTCTCTGCCTATAGGCCCCAAAAACGTTAATCCGACACTGATGTTATACATTCGTATTATGTTTTTAATAGTTCAATATTCAGTGAAATAATGTGGTTGGATAATTATTCGCATATTATATTATAGGTATCAGCTCAGTGTATATTTCTAATGAATATTTAGACAGTTCTTGGAATATGATAATATTTCCAAATATCTTTTGAAGCAATATTCAAGCAAACGATTCAGTAGACCGTTTATTATACATTTCAATAAATTGACTTCTTATTCTATCTTTTTGTAAGGCATTTCTTAGACTTGTAGCTGGGATTATGAATTCCAGCTTTCATGACAACGTATGGGTGGACGTCCAGGTGGTCTGCTAGATCTTGGGAGATCATCCCTTGCAATCTTCGGCAATCTGTTGTCGTCCATCCGTTCAACATGATCTCTCCATTCGCGACGTCTGTTTCGGAACCATCTAACTATGTCTCGGACATCGCAAAGTTCTCGGATGTCTTCGTTCTTTTGTGGTCCCTTATTGTGTAGCCTGCTATGGATCTCAGAGACCTCATCTCTGCTGTACGGATAATCCTTTTTGTTGTGGAGTTTTCGGCTCTTGTTTCTACAGCGTAGGTCATAACAGTTTTTATATATGCGGACTTTGCTTTCAATGGACATGTGCTTGTTTCACCATATTATATCTCTAAGGAATCCTGATATTAAAGCTGCTTTGGTTGTTTGAGCCTTTACTTCTTCTTGGAGGTTTTTACTGCTCGTGATGTTGACGCCGAGATATTTGAAACTCATAACCTGTTCTACTGGTTTATTGTATATAGCCAATTTACATCTTCTGGGCTCTTTTGAGATGGTTAGCACTTTTGATTTTACTACAGATATCTCCATGTTGTATTTGGTAGCTGTCTTTTCGAATTGATAAAGCATTCTCTGTAGGTTGTCTTCATCTTCTGATACCAGCACGGCACCGTCCGCGTAGCAAATAACTTTTAGTTCTTTGTCGCTTAGTGAGTATCCCTTTCCAACCTTTTTTACTTCCGTTATAAGTTCGTCCATAATCAATTTGAAGAGGATGGGGCTTAGGCTATCGCCTTGTCTTATTACAGTGTGCATGCGTAGTCTGCGTGTCTTTCTGCCTTCTACTTATATGTGGTTCCAGTTGTTAGTGTTCAACTCAGCAACAATGCTTGAAATATCCGGGTGCACGTTTTTCTTTTAGAGAAGTTTCACAACATCAGTGAGTCTTACACGGTCTTATGCTTTCGTTAAATCTATAAAACACTTATATGCTGTTTTGTTATATTCTATAGCCTTTTCAGTAATTTGCTGCAAAATTTTAATCTGCAATAACATAATATTGATATTTCTTAGAGATCTGCTCAATTCTTCTTTTCATTTTCACTTGCAGATGTTCAGTTTCATGAATTAATTTAGTGAGTTTGATTATAATATGATATAAATAATAATAAAAGGTTCAATGTTCATTCAGTGGAGCGACAAATCACATAGAAAGTGTGAAATACCTACTCCATCGATATTCCAGTTGGAGACAAAAGGTATCTACAAATAATTCTTTCGAATTCGGCAATCTTTCTCCAATGCTCGAGTAAAGTCAGACGAGTTGTTGATGACGGGTCGTCTGTTAAGGTGCTTCTACAGCAATATGTGGCTACAATATTGACAACAGTAGACTGGCCATTATTACAACATTAAATGCAGCAGATGGCTCGTCATTATATATCTCGGCAACATTGTCTGCAATTGTATGGTCTGTAAATTTGTTTTGTTAACGGGCTTCACAAGCTATCGTGCGGCAACCTGTCTGCATTAGGTGAAACAACATCGGCTATACAGGACATGTGTGGCTATATGGCCTGGACATATTACCCTTTATTGCATAGTCTGGCTGTAATTGTTGAAATATTGCCGGCTACTATGTTGCAGCCACATATTTCATTTAAAATATTGCTCGTTCAGAGGCTCCTTAAGTCCTACTGCTCTTTCTTGAATTAAGTCAAGTATGTGCAAGGAGTGCATAGGTGCAGAGCTCCAAACGTGAGAGCAGTGTTCCAATGCTGGACGAACTTGAGCCTTATAATTCAGTGTGAAATTATTTTCAGCACGAAATATATACAAGTAACTAAACTTCTATGAAATTAACTTGACAATGGCGCAAAGGTGACCGTAACAGTTAAATTGGAGTTAACACCAATTGCTAACAGCTATCGTTTATTGGTTCATTTGATTTCTCATTAGTTATTGAGGATCGATGGGGTGAGCTTTTCTTGAGAACCATATTACTAAATTTTCTGATCCGTAGTTCGAAATGCAGCTGTAGATAAACTTCTTATTAGATGCTATTATAGTCAGCGAAGCTCACAATTTTGTTTCTAGTCGAAATTGTTCAATTGATTAATTGATCGTATCTGATGACTAATGATATGGGATTGTAAAAAATCCATTATTTCAGAATAATAAACAGACTATTTGATTCATTCATATAGATTCAAATTCGGCTCAACCACAATACTCACATTTATTTGGCAGTATCTATCGCTGCAGCACCAAGACAAGTTGAACCTTCAGTTAACATATCTATTGTTTTTTTTTCGGTAGAAAGAAATGGATATGCGAAATTGCAAAATCTTCCTTCGTGTAGAAGTACATAGATAACTGGTTATAATTTCAATTGTGATCCTAATTAATATTGTTTCTCAATTATCATGTAAGATCTATATATCTTTCTGGGATGAAAAGTAGTTTCTCTCTGAAACGTTCTACACCTGCTGATGATATTATCGTCGAAAGCAGTTCAGTCGTTCCAGAGATTAGCTGGAAAAGTGTCAGGCAAACAAAGATTCATTTTTGTTCTCTGTTATAAACAAATTCTCAACCTATAAAAACAATAGTTAACAACAAGAATTCACACGTTTATCTATAATATATATCTTTATTTTTTATATAAACGCGTAAGTTGTTGTTATTAATCATTCTTTTAATATGTTTATCGATTTACATCAAGTATCGGCCTTATCAGTTCAAAATTATAAACCCCCTGTGTCAATTTGGAAGGACAGTGGAGGTAAAGAAAGCCTTTCAACCCACGAATAAAGCAACGCGGCTGAGAAAAATGGTTGAAACTACCCAAAGGAACTTCCTCGACATTATCTCAATCTATTACCAAGTTTGAATCCTCTAACTCAATTTGCAGAAGCTGTGCAGTTTGGCAAATGTTCAAAAACTACGAAAAATCAAGAAATATCTACGTAAAAATGGAGGCGGTTGGAAAAATTTAACTAAATTTTGATAGTTTTGCTCTGCCTCGGAAAACACTTCAAATTTTCGCTCATTTGGTTTGATACGAACCGCTGGAGATGTCGATATGTACCGGGAAGGATATTCATATGGAAATTAGAAATATTCATGTAAAAATGGCGGCGGTTGCAAAATTTCACACAAATTTGGATACTTTCGTTCTGCAACGAAAACAATCAACAGGTACCAAATTTGAGCTGATTCGACTCAAGGGAAACCGCTGGAGGTATCAATATGTGCCAGGGAACAACAACAACAACAACAAAAAAATATATACAGTATGTCCACGGATGGGGTTTAGAAGAAGACAAATGGACTAAAAATTGAAAGATACGAAGAAAAGTCACTCTTAATAAACGTTTCTGCTTGTCTAGAAAATACGATTCATCATAAGAAATTTTAATTTTTTTATACAGGGTGGGTACAAACTGCAAAAATGTTATTTTGCTTAAGAATAAACATACCTTCATTTGAAATTTAAGAAAAAAAGTCACTCTTAATAAACGTTTCTGCTGGTCTAGAAAATACGATTCATCTTTAATTTTTTTATACAGGGTGGCTACATACTGCAAAAATGTTATTTTGCTTAAGAGTAAACACACCTTTTTTTGAAAGTTACGAAAAAAATTCACTCTTAATAAACGTTTCTGCTTATCAAGAAAATAAGATTCATCATAAGAAACTTTAATTTTTTTATACAGGATGAGTACAAACTACAAAAATGTTATTTTGCTTGAGAGTAAACATAGCTTATTTTGAAAGTTATGAAAAGAGGTCACTTTTAATGAATGTGTTTTCTGCACAACAAACCGAAGTAGAACAATTCATTAAAAGGTTTACCCGTGTAAAAATTATTTCCCAAAAATTATTCTCTGGCACACCTCTGACAGGTGAACCTAGTTAAAATAATATTGACACTTAAGGTGACAGGTACTTGTTGTCAATGTCTTTATTTAATGAAGTTATTATTTGAGTAGAAATGTTATCTACTGAGCAAAGAGTTTTTATAATACAGTGTTATGGGGATGGTCAAGTTTCATACCGCTACGTCATGGAACAATTTACCAAGAAATTTGTAGGAATCCCAATAACTAGGATGGCAATCCGCAAGTTAATAAAAAAGTTCCAGATAACTGGTTCGGTATTGGACATCAAAATAAAAAAGAAGAAATACGACCATGATGATGCTGCTACGGTCTTAGTTCTTCAATCTGTTGAAGAAAATCCTTTAACGTCCCTTGGAAATCGTGCTACTCAGTTGGAAGTTGTGAAAACATTCAGAAGAACCTTAAAGAATATAAATTGTATCCGTATAATCCGCACTTTAATCAAAGATAGGAAGAGGGAGATGACTTGATTTTTGCTTGTGGATAGGAGAAAAAATTTTATGTGGAAATTTTGGTTTTTATAAATATATCATGTTTTCTGATGAAAGTACATTTTCTACCAATGGAATCGTTGTAACCCAGCACCTTAGGAACTGGTCTTTAGAAAATCCCGAATTCAGAGTTATGGCGAGAAGACAATATTTCAAACAAGTGAACGTGTGGTGTGCGATATCCATCCATAGCATCATAGGGCCATATTTTTTTGATAACACGTGCAATAGAATATCATATTTAGAAATGCTGAATACATTTTTCAATGATGAACTCGAAAATCTACCATTAAATTTTCGACAAAATATGTATTTTCAGCAAGATGGTTGTCCAGCTCATTTCGCTCGTGAGGTTAGAGTATGGCTTGACCGCTGATTTGGATCGAGGTGGATTGCCAGGAGTGGCCCAGTTTTGTGGCCCCCAAGAAGCCCCGACTTAACCTTGGCCGATATGTTTTTATGGGGCCGTTTGATAGAAATTGTTTTTGCTACCGCAGTACCAAATGATATTGAAGTGCTGAAGGGCAGAATTATCCAGGCTGTCCAATCGATATCTCAGGAAGAAATCAGAAAATCTTTCACTTATTTGAGAAAGCAATTAGAAAAATGTGTTTTTGAATTATGAAATCGTTATCGTATTATTTTCATGTTGATAAAAATGTTCGTATTATTATTATTATTATAATAACTTCATCAAGTAAAAACGTTTATTAAGAGTGTCTTTTTTTCGTAACTTTCAATATAACGTATGTTCAGTCTTAAGGAAAATGACAATTTTGCAGTTTGTACCCACCCTGTATAAAAAAATTGAAGTTTCTTATGATGAATCATATTTTCTAGACAAATAAAATGTTTATTAAGAGGGACTTTTTTTCGTAACTTTCAAAATAAGATATATTCAGTCTTAAGGAAAATGACATTTTTGCAGTTTGTACCCACCCTGTATGAAAAAAATTGAAGTTTCTTATGATGAATCGTATTTTCTGGACAAATAAGACGTTTATTAAGAGGGACTTTTTTTCATATTTTCCAAAATATGGTATGATTAATCCTAAGAAAAATAACATTTTTTCAGTTTGTACCCACCCTGTATAAAAAAAATTAAAGTTTCTCATGATGAATCGTATTTTCTAGACAAGTAAAAACGTTTATTAAGAGTGACTTTTTTTCGTAACTTTCAAAATAAGGTATGTTTACTCTGAAGGAAAAATAAACATTTTTGCAGTTTGTAACCCACCATGTATACAAACAATAAAAATTTTTTAAGGATGAATCGTATTTTCTAGACAAGCAGAAACGTTTATGAAGAGTGACTTTTTTTTCGTATCTTCCTATTTTTTATCTATTTGTCCTCTTGTAAACCCCATCCGTGGACATACTGTATATATATATATATATATATATATATATATATATATATATATATATACTCATATACATATATATCAGACATTTAAAATTTGTCGGAAATCATGATCTAAGAGGTTTGAAACAGATGAAAAAAATACTCCCGCACCTGACTGCTCTCCTTCGATAACCTGCAATAGTATGTATTTTATGGGATAAAATACGACTGAAGAGAGAATGATTGCTCATGCTCTCATTGATTACGAGAGATTCATAACATCCACCAAAGGAGAAGGGCGATAAAACCATTTTCCTAGTAATAAACACCGTCTCACGGTAACAAAAATAAACATGAAAATAGTATAGGATAGTTTCCTCCAAAAACCGCTTTAAAAAGCAGGTTCCGTTTTTTATCATTCGAAAGGTCAGCTATTTTTGAATAGGCGCCGTAAAGGACGTTTGCGCAGTTTGAAATTGATTCTTAATCAATATAAGGTTCATTTATAATACGTTGTGATAAAATCAGCATTTATTTCAGTCAGGTATGTTTCTTATAATTTTACGACATAAGAATGGAAGAGTATTCTTCCCAGAATATTTATTAAGATTGACTTCAAATGAAGTTCCGATCGATACTGTTTTGCTACACTAACCTCCCCTGAATGACACAGTCCAAATGACTAGAATTGTTATTTTTTTGTTACTAAATTGCAAAATAGAACGTCGAAGTTGTTTTATAAAACTACTAGCAATATCGAGATGATACCTCTTCGAAAAATCAAGGCAAATATCTAAAAATCCTAGAAAATATGATAGGAAATCTACATTCAAATTGGGTTTTTTTTTATATAAATATTTCAATTGTTAATTAGAAAATTTTCAAGAATTACGTCACTAGCTCTCTGAGAAATATAAATCTAATATTTATTGATGAGTTGAAGTAGGAATTACGTAAAAAGTGTAGGTAATTATTATAGGTTTTCACATTAACACTTGTTAGTATATTCTAGAGAACTCTTAACATATTTTGTCTACGTTAATTAATTGAAGTTTTCAATATCAAAATAAATGAAAATATACACAATTATCCTGCAGGCAAGACGACGATTGTAATATATATATATATATATATATATATATAAATATATATATATATATATATATATATATATATATATATATATATATAATATATATATATATATATATACATATATATATATACACATATATACATATATATATATATATATATATATATATATAATAGTATATATATAAATATATATATATATATATATATATATATATATATATATATATATATATATATATATATATATATATATATATATGTATGTATATATACATATATATATATATTTTAACTATTTTGTGATATCACAAAATAGTTAAAATATATACCGGGTGTCATATGAACACAAAAAAAACTGAAAATATACCAGGTGTCCCATTTAAAAATCGAAAGTTTATGTCGCTTCCGGTGAAACCGGAAGTTGCATAAAGTTGAATTACTAGTCAAAAAATGCAGTTTTATGCATTAAACAGATCCTCTATATTTCATTTCATATCTCCGAAAACAAAATAGTTATTATAGGGGCGAGCCACCTTCCGTGGACACCCGGTATACCGCTATTGAAATTTTCGTCATACGACCATCATTAGATTCAGCATAGAACTGAATAAAAATATTTGTCATCCAGGTAGTTACTTTCTGAGAAATTCTGCTAGTGTTATTAGAGATAATGGCATTCGAAGAAAATACAGCAAGGCAGGTTATTAAAATGGGATTTTCAACTTAATAATTTAAAAGTTCTTAGAATATATTAATGTCTTAATATGACAAATATACGGATTTACATCAAAATAATCTGATTGTTTAGCTAGACAATAGTTTTTGTTATGTTTGAGTTTGAAAATTTCCAATGATTATAAATAATCAATTTCGGCAATTTGTGCATAAGTTGGAAATTATCTATTTGTGGAAACGGGTGGGGATTTTCCACCCAGTAATAATTACTATTTGGTAATTGAAATGTTTCCGAACAATATTGAAATATTGTACACAATCACCGTATGATCAAACATCACATGTTTGTTTGAGATATTGTAAATATAATCAATTTCATTGATTGAATACAAACAAATATTTATTAATTAATCGCCATTAAATATATTTCTATATCTTAATTAATAATAATTACAGAATATATGAGAATATATTCTGTACATATATAAGTATTTTTATATCAAATATAAAATCATAGCTGGAAAATCTTTAGCTTATCATTCACTTTTTTTCATTTCCAACGAATCCCTAAATTCCCTAAATAGTGATTAAGGGCCAGCATACCCTATGACGGCCTTGGTAGAAAAGTTTTATTACTGAATGAAAGCTACTAGATGCATGGACGGACATTTTTCAAAGTGCTGATACGAGATGTAGAAATTAAATATGAAAAAAATTCAACTTTACCCCTTCAAAATGAGTTAGGGAGTTGAAACTTAAGTTAGGTATGTGCAGTTTGGCGATAAAAATATTTATAACCACCGTCATTTTTGTGTAGGGATATATTGGTTTCTTCTAGCTGTTGATGTTTTGATATCTGATATATATATATATATATATATATATATATATATATATATATATATATATATATATATATATATATATACATTTATATATATATATATATATATATATATATATATATATTTATGTATATATATATATATTTATATATATATATATATAGGGTGGGCCATCCATAAATTTCTACCCCGAATTTTGTGCTTTGGGATGGAATAACGAGAAAACGCTCGGACAGGTCAAATTTTGTTGAAAGGGGGACAAATAAGGGTGTTCAAATGAGTTTGATATCACTACCCCTCTAGCCGCAATCCCTAACAGCTCTCATTTTTGAATAGGGAAAACGGGGTCGAGCAGCACCTTGTTGGAAAGGCAATTCAGTTTCCTGCATGAGTGTATTTTTTTCATAGCTTTATTATTATACAGAGTGACTCAGTATTGCATCAATAACTTCCACACGCCGAATTTGGATCTTTTTGATGGAGAAAACGCTCGGACGGGTCAAAAAATGAATTCGATATCACTACCCCTCTAGCCGCTACCCTAACAGCAATTATTTCAATTTAAAGGAAAGCGCACGATTTACTTTGCAAATATTATTATTTTCACGTTTTCAGTTATTGTCTTGGTTCCAGCATTTTCAACATGTGTTTGGCATACGCGTAGTGATCGAGAAATTGCAAAAAAAAAGGCGGCGATAACAGATTTCGTTGATATTGAGATGGAGAAGTTGTTTGAAAATGAGAATTCATTAAGATATTTCAGACTTTAAAAAAAATGAGAGCTGTTAGGGGTTGCGGCTAGAGGGGTAGTGATATCAAACTAATTTGAACACCCTTATTTGTCCCCCTTTCAACAAAATTTGACCTGTACGAGCTTTGTTTCCATCTCAAAGATCCAAATTCGGCGTGTGAAAGTTATTGATGCCATACTGAGTCACTCTGTATAATAATTAATAATCATTTATTAAATTGCCTTTCTAACAAGGTGCTGCTCGTCCCCTTTTCCCTATTCAAAAATGAGAGTTGTTAGGGGTTGCGGCTAGAGGGGTAGTGATACCAAACTCATTGGAACACCATTATTTGTCCCCCTTTAAACAAAATTTGACCTGTCCGAGCGTTTTCTCGTTATTCCATCCCAAAGCTCAAAATTCGGGGTGGAAAGTTATGGATGGCCAACCCTGTATATATATATATATATATATATATATATATATATATATATATATATATATATATATATATATATATATATATATATATATATATATAGAAATACACATTTATTTATATATATGCTCGAAAAATAATGTCATCTTGGGTATAAAGTTTTTAACGCCCCCATTTTCACGTAGATATTTCTTGTTTTTTCGTGGTACACACATACGATCCTTGTGGGTTTCAACTCTTGTCCTCAACCGCGCTGCACTTCGCGGAGACCATTATTCCATAAGAATCGCATCTCGACCTACTTCGCAATCAGTACGCTATGCAGTTCTCGTATAATTTTTTTTTTGAATGAAATAATTTATTTTGTAATTTTTACTACGGTTTACTATTAAAGCATGGTTCTTCAATAAGCGATGCACTTTGCGAATTTTTTTTAGTAATATGAAATATTTTTCAATTTTAATTTCGATTTGCTATTAAACTATGTTTTTTGAAACCATTATTTATAGTGACGAAGCTCTGCTGCTCACGATTTTTTGTTTTTTTCAAAATAAGGTATTTCAAAAACTTTTTTCAGAAAAGGGGTCAATGGCAAGTCTAATCAAAATACTTAAAATACTCATACGCAATTTTCATTTTGCTATTATCGGAAACAGAAAACTCTGGTATTCTGTAATGTCTAAGATGTAACTGTACCAAATCGTGTGATTATATTAGCATTCAACTCAAATAGTTAGATGAATCATCGTGATTCCGTTCAACACAGCCCAGGGTCGTTCCGCTAGGCAGGAAACAACTTCAATCGTTGTATTAGGTCACGCGCTTCAACAATTATTGGGAGGAGTGTTAGTGTTCTAGTCAGTCTCATTTTACACTTTATTTGCCGGTGAAAGAATCTGAAGATTAACATTTGTAAAGTTCTCTTTGTTACAGGCTAAGTAATCTACCAAAATGTGTACGAAATATTTTGGGGTAAGTCTGATTTACTTTCAATAAAGATGTTTTATGAACATCTTTAAAACTTGTTGTTTCAAATTTGTAGTTTGTACCTAACTAACCTCTGAATAAATTGTGCAATGTACTTAGGTAGTTGGTACTGCATATTTTCTGTTAATAATATTTTCATAAAATTTTTGAAATAATTGGAAATATCATCAAGTTTCGAAACTTGAAAAATTGTGCATATTTATAATACAATTTCAGTATTATAGATTTTTGATTATAACTCTTGATGCAGATCCGTCATAAGTAAAATAATTTCATCTAAATCATTCGTATCTAGGAGTATAAACTTTAATTTCTTCTTTTTTACTTCATACCAAGTGCATATTTGGAAATAAATATCAGAATGAATAATTTATATAGTTGAAACATACAATTCATTGAGGTAGGTACTTCTGTATTAGTAATATAGGTACGTCTGATTCAAAATATTCATCTTAGCTTTAGTAAAAGTTGAGAAAGTTTTTGTAAAATAATATAATGAACGACATATCTCGATTGCGACGTAAAAAATTTCAAAAATAAATATTAAATGTTACTAACTCATTAGTACCTGGTATTTGAGAAGTTTTAGGTTCATTCAAAACCTTATACCTACCTATAACAATATTAGTTACAATTCGAGTGAATTAAAATATTTAAACTCGTGTTTTTTCAAAAATTAAAATTTTATTTTCAATAATAGTGAATACTCACTCAATTCTTATATGTTAAGTATAAAATCCTTCACTATGAAAAACTATTAGATACCACTACACCCCAAACCTCTTCAATCTCCTGATTATGTCAAATTGGTATATGAAACACGTCTAAAAATAATAATTTTCTGTAGCGTTATGCATGATATTTCATAGTTGCATTAAACATCGTCTAAGTAACTGATACGTTCACGGCATGAATAAAGGCAACAAATCATTTGATTCTGCTAGACAAACTGACGTACTGATTTTCAATTACTCATTAAACAAAACCGTAGGGTGTTCCAACAGTCCGACCTGCTCCTAACTTCAACGCTGCAGACGATGCGGAAATACTTCGAGGAGCAATGCAAGGTTTGGGTACTGATGAAGACATAATTATAGAGATACTGACCCAAAGATCAAACGATCAGAGACAGGCCATTGCAGAACACTTCAAAAATGTTCTTGAACGGGTGAGTAAAATCTGTGAAAATACACATTGTATTTGAAATGCTACACGATAATAAACATGGCTTAGTATATTTATGTATGTAAATGTTCTGTTTGTGTTTATGAAAACAAAGATCTGTTACATTTCTTGTTTGCATACCTTATCTCTCATAATTCAACAGCCATTATTATGATCAATGTGAATTGCGTAGCTGAAATAAATACTAAATGTAAAGCTACTGCCAATAAATAAAATCGTTCATTCTAGATATCAAGCAATAGATTCTCAAATATAAAAATGATCGAGCAGTAGACCTCAGTCTTTACGATCGTATTTTCACCTATCTATTCTTTTTTCCGTACCAATTCTTTACTCACTAAGTCAATTTAGAGTTTTGGAAGTGACTGAATGAATCCTTAAAAACCACGAGAAAACAAAATATCCGTACATAAAAATGGCAACAACTGTGGAAAAGGGTCGATTCCTTCAAAAATCACTTACCTTACATCAAGTTAATCCATGTATAAATTATCAGCCCTATTACTCAATTTGGAGAAACTGTTAAGATGAGCAGAATTTCAAACCTCTAACTCTAATGAGTACAAAATAGCTGCGCAAAAACTCAAAAACAACGAAAAATGAAGGGATCTCTACATAAAAACATCAGCTATCGAAAAACTTTAATACTACCGAAAGGCATTTCATTAACATCAACTCAAAAGGTGCGCAAAACCACGAAAAAACAAAAAATCTCTACACGAGAGTTAGTTCGAGAAATGTTTATAACGTAAAAGAACACTTTTCTAACATGAACTTAATCCACGTAGAATTTTTTTTGAACGGTGAAGAGGTGCCAAAAGCTTTCACAAACTGTTTTATTAACTCTATACACCTTCCAAAAAACCCTGGAATACTGAATTCGTATGTGTTGTTTATAATTAATTTATACTGGTTTTCCACTGGCTTGAAAAAATGTGTCTGCTCTTGCAACTCATAACCACTACTTTCACCAAAATTCGAAGATTTCAAAATTTGTCCTGAATTTAGGTCCCTACCCAAATTTTGACAGACGTTCACCGTAAAAAACAACCCCAGATAACAAACTTCAGCTCATTTGGTCTCATGGGGACTGCTGAAGATGCCGAAATGTAATGAAAATGAATACTTATATATACCGATATATCACACATGAAATTATAATTGTTGTCCAAGTGGTATAAAACGGATTAGAGAGCCACTCCCTACAGTTGACTTTCTGTACAATGCAATTGTCTTCTATTTTCGAGTAAAAATAAGTTATTTCAAGCCGGAGAAACTAGATGTATCTATTTGAACAAGGATACACATAAGTGAATTAGAGTTCCAAAAGTTTCGAGCAATTTTGGAATATGTATTGCATGTATATATGTATTCAGAATAAATTCATTAGTTTACTATGTAGAAAATTAGTCTCCGAAAAATAACGTATGAGCAACAAATTTCTTAGTATATACCAAAAATATTTTATAATTTAATTTATAGGACCTCGTGGAAGATGTCAAAAGTGAACTCGGAGGGGATTTTGAAAAAGTTATTGTTGCTTTACTTACTCCTACCTGTGAATATCTATGTCAGGAATTGAAAAACGCCATGAATGGAGCAGGTACAAATGAGAGTGCCCTTGTTGAGATTATTTGTAGTAAGTCCAACGACGAAATAGATCAATTGGTGGAATGTTATGAGAGCCGTGAGTATAACTACTTTTGATAATTATTCAATCCATTAGATAAACAAAAACCATTTTAACAAGGAATTAGTAATTTTCAAATTTTTTTCATTAATCACAAAAAAAAATTACTTGATTACCTATCAAATATCTTGTACAAATTCTCTATGCCACAAGATCTAAAACTATTCTTTTTTTAAATTTTTTTTATTTCATGAATTCAATTAAATGAAAACAAACAAAGTACCTACTCAAATTCATATTTAGAAAAATCTGGTTCAGTAGTCTAATAGTAGTTTCATTTAGGTTGCATTTTAATATTTCAGTATATGAGAGACCTCTCATCGAACAGGTTTGTTCGGAAACATCAGGCAATTTGGGTCGATTTCTTTCTTTAATTCTGACTAAAACTCGGAGCGATTGCAACGATATTGATGATGGAGATGCTAGGTCGAAAGCGGAAGAATTATACGCCGGTGGTGAAGGCCAGCTAGGAACTGAAGAAAGTGTTTTCTACAGAATATTGGCACATGAGAGTTTCGCACAACTTCGTAGAATATTTGAAGAATATAAAGATATATCTGGGAATTCCATAGAGCAGGCATTAAAACATGAGCTTAGTGGAGATTACCTAGAAGCGCTATTAGCGGTCGGTAAGTAATGATACTTCCAATTCACGTTTTTATAGCTATATAAAATAATTATATTTATTCTGTAAATAACTCTTGAGCACAAAACAAGAATAGTCTACATGTTTTTCTTCGATTGTATAGGAAAGATATGTACTCTGATGAGAAATGATTTCTCAGATTATAATACTCAAATTTGAAAATAAAAACAAGCAATCATCGATATGTGTCAAGACATATTACTATAAGAACATATATACCGGGTGTCCACGGAAGGTGGCTCGCTCCTATAATTTTTTGTTTCTGGGGATCATGGAATGAAGTTTGTAGGATATGTTCAATGCATAAAACTGCATTTTTTGACAAGTAACTCAACTTCATGCATTCCGGATTCACCGGAATGAACTTCAGTTTTTTAAATGGGACACATGATATATTTGCAAATGTTTATCTTCAAATGACATTTAGAATACAATCATGTATCATTTGTTACCGTTTGTAACAGTTTTTTCATTTTTTTTCGAATTAAATTTTTATTCTAGAGGGCTATATGCATATAGGTACGTTCAAATAACTGATTTCAAAATTGTTATTACTATTTTTTTTCAAATGGTAACATGGTGTCTCATCGGATCAGAAAAAAAGATCATTTTATTACGATTAATTTGATATCGTACTCTATTAGGTTATAAGAACTGAAATTAGTTATTTGAATGTATCCATAGCCCTCTAGAATAAAAATTTATTTCGGAAAACAAATGAAAATACGGTTACAAACAGTAACAAATGGCACAAGGTTGTATTCTAAATGTCACATGGAGACAAAAACTTGAAAATATACCAGGTGTCCCACTTAAAAATCGAAAGTTCATGTCACCTCCGGTGAATCCGAAATTTGCATGAAGTTGTGTTACTTAGCAAAAAATGCAGTTTTATGAATTGAACCGAATCTCCAAATATCATTCCATTATCTCCGAAAACAAAAACCTTCCGTGAACACCAGGTATATACACTTATACAGGGCTATTCAAATTCGAGTCTATGCATGGGGATTTCGATAACGGTAAGAGATAGAGGGTTGGTTAAATGGGGGCAAAGTAGCGTATTTCAGAGGTTAATTATATGAATTTAAAAAAACTGAACGAGCTTCTTTAGTTCTAGAGTTATACAGGAAAAATCGAAAATTTCGAAATTCTTCTTTTGCATATATCTTTTTATGTTATGAATTTTTGTAAAAACAAATTGCCACTTTACCATTGCAACTTTTTGTAGGCTATCCAAATACCTGAATGAAAATTATATACAGGGTATCGTATAAATTGGGCCACCTTCAACTTTTTATTTTCAAATACAGACCTGTATTTTTAATTGTTTTTTTTTTGGAATGCCAAGAGTTATGTTTCATAATGTCGTAGTATTTTCATCTGAATTACAGATTGTTTTGGAAATATTGAACTATTAACAGTGAAATTTCAACATTTGTTTTAAATTCCAGGTGTAATTAAAAAATAATAATTTTTTTCAAATTTTGCCACTTTTCCATAGCAACTTATGTGACATTCTCAAATATCTGAATGGCATGTATATACAGCGTATCGTACACATTGGGCCACCCTCAACTTCTCATTTTCAAATACGGACCTGTATTTTTTATTGCATTTTTTCAAATGCCAAGAGTCATTTTTCATTTTGGCGTTTTATTTTTATCTAAATCATAAAGTGTTCTGGAAATAATACTAGGCATTCTATACCTTATTATGTGATATTTTTTCTCAATTACAGCTGAAATTTAGAAAAATGTTGAAATTTCACTGATAATTATTGTTCAATACTTCCAAAATACTCTGTAATTCAGTTGAAAATACTATTACAATATAAAACATGACTCTTGGCATTCAAAAAAATGCAATCAAAAATACAGGTCCGTATTTGAAAATTTTAAGTTGAGGGTGGCCCAATTTATACGATACCCTGTATATAATTTTTATTCAGATATTTGGATAGCCTACAAACGTTGCAACGGCAAAGTGACAATGTGTTTAAAAACATTCCTAAAATAAAAATATATAAGCAAAAGAAGAATTTCGACATTTTCGATTTTTTCTATATAACTCCGGAACTCAAGAAGCTAGATCAGATTTTTTTTGTCCATATAATTGACCTCTGAAATATGCATCTTTGTCCCCATTTAACTATCCGTCTATCTCTTCGTCTCTCCGTCCATCGAAACCCCCGTGCATAGACTCGAATTTGAATAGCCATGTATATTATTATTACCCTGATTACAAAATTTTTTATAAGAAATTATTTCTTTATAACACTACAGTTTTTTCAGTTGAGTGTGTTCAAAGCCCTGCAAACTTTTTTGCTCGGAAAATTCATGGCTCGATGGACGGTGCTGGAACTGATGACAATACACTTATACGAATTATTGTTAGTCGATCTGAAATTGACCTGGCAACTATCAAAGACGAATTTGAAAAACTTTATGATAAGACTTTGGAGAGTTGTATCGAAGTGAGTATGAATCATTGAAGTTTTATATTGCTTTCGAAAGTTTTCATCATATAACATTTACATTTCTCATTAGTAGGTATTTCCGATACTCTGATACAGAAAAATGATAGTACCTAATTTTAATGAACGTGTATGTGTCGATTGTTTTAATATTATATATTATGAAAAGAAAAAAGAATATTGTGAATTGAGTCAAATACAAATGAATCAAGTGGGTACTTCAATACATTCAAGCTTTCGCCAATAATTCATTAGCTTCTTCAGGAATCTTTGGTTTAATAACCAATATTGTTTCTTTGATAATATTATATTTGAAGCCGATATAAATGAAGATATTATATATATATATATATATATATATATATATATATATATATATATATATATATATATATATATATATATATATATATATATATATATTCATATATATATACGATGAAATTTGTCCCGATATTCAACTCACATCACTTTCATTAATTTTTCTTTAAATTCGCCTATTTCAGAAAGATGCGTCAGGAGACTATAAGCGTGCTTTACTTGCATTGGTAGCTTAAGACGCTGATATGGATTTTCACAGAATATACATGAACTTTTAGTTGAATCTCATTGCACAACGAAACATCGAAGTATGGGTGAAATCATTGAAATTCAGCCGAATATTATAGCAGTATAGTGAAAACTTATTTAAATGTCTCTCGACATTTTTTTTCAATTCGTAAGATATGTGTTTTCAATAATTTATGCTGTTCAAATGTATTGAAGAATATAAAATATTATGATATTTTTGTTGTTTAAACTGATGAAATCTTTGAGTATTCAGAGGATAGCAAGTTATTTGCTATAAAAAACCTCAAAATTTGCAATATTTTATGTAGCCACTCTCATTTTCCACAAAATTTACATATTGGCACAACATTCAATTACTTCAACAGTAGTATATTGTTTAACGTCGTCGTTGAGTGACGAAAATAATGTTTTATCGAGTTGAAAATAGTATATTATTCAACGAGCACAAAATGATTGCCGGTGAAGTTTGCGACACGAGCTGCAAGCGAGTGTCGCAATTCACCCGAGTGAAAAATTGTAATTTTGTGCGAGTAGAATACTATACTTTGTCCACGACTTCCTCGAAAAAATTAGTAATAATTTGCATTTTCAACAATAAAAATAGTTATCAAAAGCGTTGACATAACATTTTCTGTGTTCACTGAAACCTGCATACTCACGTAAACGTCAACTATTTCACTTGACATTGATTCCATTCCTTTCTTTCACTCTGATAAAAATGAAATAGATAATTTATTAGAGTAAATATTCAATAAGTTGGGCATTATATTAAATATTAGTTTAATAATTTGCCTAAAAGTTATCTTAGTTACATAAAACCTAAAAATCTAATAACAATACTATCCTAACAATGTGAATGATAGTCTCAAGTTTGGACATACGTTTTGAGTGTGACGTCATGCAGTGTTTAATAAACCATTATACACACTAGTGAATAATAGGTATAATGAATGATTTATAGTACAGTCGTGGACAAATATACTTTTTATACGAGCACGAGTAGATAATTTTCGTCTCTAGTGACGAAGGTTAACGTTATGGGATTTTTTCCTCACTCTTGACGGATATCAAACTTTCGCTTGGAGTTTTGGGTGACGAATGATGTCTAATATTTTTGACGCTCTTAGAAAAAAATATTCTTCTTTGATTTAGTGCTTTCCTCGTTTTGAATGAGCAATTACATTTAATTATTTCTAAAATGCGAGCTACTCCAGAGAACAAACTGAAAAGTTGATTTGAAAAAATAGATATCTCATTAATATAGCCACAAGAAAATTCAATTTATATATACATATATATATATATATATATATATATATATATATATATATATATATATATATATATATATATATATATATATATATATATATATATATATATATATATATATATATATATATATATATATATATATATATATATATATATATATATATATATATATATATATATATATATATATATATATATATATATATATAGATATATATATATTTATATAATATATGTGTATATACATATAGTTATTCAAGAGTCCATTTCAATGAATAGATGTTCAGTTGATTCAAGACATCTAAATAAATAAAACTTTGAATATCAAGATTATCGCTTCTGTTGTAATTACTTCATATCATATAAATTTTTCCTACTGGACTTCAGATAGCTGAATAGAAAATATTTAATATGAAACACGACACGAGGTAGAAGTTATTTATTCAATTTAATAAAACTATATGGCGGGTCAATGTAGATATTGATTACCATATATTTATATTTCTGTCTATAACTATTGAATTTTATAAAATAAAATTGACACACCATATCACTCTACGGATAAGACTGAAAGAGCTACATGAAGTTTTACTAAATGTTATTGATGGCTGTCATGGATAATAAAAAACTTTCCAAAAACACCCTATATTATAATGTGAAACCTTTATTAGATAAAAAAGTCAATTGGGTCAGTACATACGATGACAAAAAACTTGTTTGTTTTCCCTCAATACCAATGCAATTAACTTTATGGTGATTCATAGAGCTTCAACTCTATGATGAATAAATAAAAATCATCTGAAGGTCACACTGATGGGATTTCCTATTTCATAATATGAACGATAGTCGATAAGAATTTACATTATATTCGATTCTCTTTTTTACAACAGGGACGTATGTTGCAGAGTAGAAATCTTCATTTCGGGAAGTATTTTTTTCTAGACGGAATTCTACATTTTCAGTCTGAACAGTGAATTATTGGTTCCCAATATCTTTGGCGAAGGCGCGATGGCTTGTTATCTATATCCGATCGCGATTGGAGAACAATAAGAAATATGTTAATTCACGCCGAGTCAAGTAAACTGCACTGAGAGGCTATAGGTGACTTGACATTTTCTATAATTCACTGTTGCATTGTGAATGCATTTATTTGTTATTCTAGATCGATACCCTTTTCACCTCTTGCATTGGAGCAAGGATTCTGTGGAGAAGCATTTGTGAGCGCAAAAGTAGTCAATGACATGCCTCTTGTAGAAATTGAATTTTTCTGTCCTTCTCTAGCAAATGAGCTGCTTCAGCTTCATGACAGGGATGTGAACAAATTGTTTTAAACCGTGCCTTTGAACAGCGATCTGAATGTCCCAGAAGAGCAACACGTCTTCTGAAAAAATCAGTGCTTCAGTGGTGCTCAGTGAACTCATCATGATAAGTTTTTTGGAAGATATTCAGATTATCCAGACCTCCTTACGATTCATGAACAAGCTGATTTAAATTTTTCTTCACAGCAAAGCTCTTAGTTGCTTCATTAACTCAGTTTGTGTATTGCAATCATTCATTATTTTGACTATTCTAGTAACTCAATATTATTAATTCTGCTATTGGAAAGTTGAATTCCAGTTAGAATTGCTGGAGTGATATAGGAAACAGAAATTGCATGGCGTCTAGATGAATCCTCTAGAACCGCACATCGAGAGTAGGTATCTAGTTCTATTAACCTTCAAAAATCCTAGAACATGCACATAATATGCCTCTCTTGAATCCAAACTGAATATGACGTTCGTAGGTTGGTTAACATGGATTGAAAAATTTATGAGTATTTCGCTCGGTATTTCGATAATTATGTGGTGGTTCCTATAAATTTGATTCTTCGTTTATATAACACTGAACTTCAATCAATGGTTCGCTGTTTCAGATTTTCGTGGAGTCGCATGCGTATTTACATGTGGCCGAAGCGCCGAAGGCTGCCTTTAGCTCACATTGCAGGAAAAATGTTTGTGAGAACAGTACCGAGAACGGGACTTGTGAGTTTAATCGATTTAGGAGAAAAGTACCAAATTTCAGGCAGCCAAAGGTGAAATTTCCATCAAGCAAGCTCCGATTCACGTGACCCCATGATAAATAGAGGATTGGTTATCATTACGGGAAATCGGTGTTCGTAGGAGTATCTATATGTTTGGAAATTATGAGCGATTGAACTGCACAAACTAGTAGAGAATTCAAAGACTTGGAATTGCATAAATACATTTCTATCTTGTATTCAGAGATTATACCATACGAAAATTCGAATTTGAAACTTATGTGTTGCGAGTGTTATTTTTCAGCGGCCTACAGCAAGATTTGGAGGTATCTTCACCTCTGCACTGTGAAAAAAAGGTATCCATTTATTGAAATGCATCTTCACTGAGTTTAAAACTCGACGCTAAAAGTATCAATCACTGTATTTAATTTTTATATGTCATACTCACAACGGAATGCCAATTGAATTTTTAAACCAACATTCGTTTCATTATATCGTACAGAAATAACTAATTAAATATTGATTGTATTTTTTACAGAGTGATACGCCTGGTGACTATAAGAGAGTTCTACTTGGATTGCTGGCTTAAATGCCAACTTCTTTTTGATGTTAATTCTAAAAAACATTCCGTATTTATTATATGCTTAAATATTATTATGTCGAGCAAGATATATATTTATTGTAATGTATTTTAAATATTAAATATACCTCATAGAGACAGATTTCGTTGTATTATTTATTCAGCGGCATTCTTATTTGATATGAAATTTACTCCAATGAAAATGTTTTTGAAAATCTCAAGTATTGCAAGGAATATGTGATGAAATTTTATAGGATAAGCTCATGTAATATGTAGAGTACCTACTAAGATAGTTATATTACATTACAATTGGGTTTTTAATATATCTACTACAACTACACTAATTGACAAGAAGAGCTCACTGCAAGATCAATAGATCTGTATTTTGTAATTATTCTTTTTCACGATTTGAATATTTATATAATCTGATGATAAATTTTAGGTAAATCCAATGCTCAATTATAATACAAACAGTTTATTATAAAATTCTAGATAAAACAACATAATATGAGTAAACTATAAAGAGTACTATCGCCAAAGTATATACAAAACCTTATAAAATCTTTCATGTACAGATATAGACACAATGAATATAATACAATCTAAGGCCGCTATGTGTAGATTAAATAATTACAAAATAAATTACTATACACTATTAAGTGGCTCAAGTAGCAAATTTCTTCAGGGAAAATTTGTGAATAATATAATATTTACCTTATGAAATTTATAGTTGGAGCTTCGCATATATAGGTATATATATATATATATATATATATATATTTATATATATATATATATATATATATATATATATATATATATATATATATATATATATATATATATATATATATATATATATATATATATATATATATATATATATATATATATATATATATATATATATATATATATATATATATATATATATATATATATATATATTATATATTTGCATTCCATCAAAATAAACAATAATAACCAATTCAGTATACAGTGGCAAGACGGACTAACGAAGTCCACTAGATAAAAAATGAAAAGTGTCATTGTTTCTAGTCCATTGACCAACAATTAATTATTCCAAGAGGGAGGCAAGCTTCAATAGTGTTGACTGTGTCTGCTAATGTGTGTGTGTGTGTGTGTGTGTGTGTGTGTATGTATGTATATATATACAGGGTGTTTCTAAATTGATGCGAAATATTTCAATCGGTGATTCTTTAGCAAAAATTAAGGGGGGTCTTTCATATAACTTTTTGTTCAACACCCTTTTCCCTCCAAGTTACAGCCCTTTGAAATTAGGTGAAAAAAATTGTTTTTATTCAATACATCCACTTTGGAAGAATTTGGAAGAAGGAAATTTGGCAGATAACTGCTGCTAATAAAATTGCAGTTTTTGAGTGTTTTTGTTACCCTTAAATGTAATCACAAGGGGCTGAAAAAAACAACCCCTATAATATTTTGCATCAGAACTTTTTAATGCGCCTATATTTTCCCTTTTAAAAAATATATTCGAAAAGACAGACTCGATCTGCAACTTTTTTATGTCTTGACTTTTAATCATAAAGTTGTTAGTTTGATCACAAAAAAATAAAATAGTGCTCAGACTATTTTCCCATAAATTCACAGAGGTTATCATTTATTTAAAAAAAAACAAGTAAGCTGCTGTCAAATGTCAAATAATTTGTTAATTGTTAATAGTAGTACAATTATTGTTCAATCCGCTCTAATTTGCAATATTCTTCAACTAAATAAAAAAATGCCATTCTTTCAATAAAGTTTTATTTAGTTGTGAAAAATGTTTGAAGACATTATAAAACTATCTATAAATTAGAAAAAATCAGGACAATAAAACTATTTGTCATATGACTTCATTTGACAGCAGCTTACTTGTTTTTTTTAAAAATATATGATAACCTCTGTGAATTTATGGGAAGAGTCTGAGCACTATTTTATTTTTTTGTGATCAAACTAACAACTTTATGATAAAAAGTCAAGACATAAAAAAAGTGCAGATTGAGTCTGTCTTTTCAAATATATTTTTGAAATAGGAAAGTATAAGCGCATTAAAAAGTTTTGATGCAAAATATTATAGGGGTTGTTTTTTTCAGCCCCTTGTGCTAACATTTTAGTGTAACAAAAACACTCAAAAACTGCCATTTTATTAGCAGCAGTTATCTGCCAAATTTCATTCCTCTAGTTTTTTTCTAAGTGGATGTATTGCATAAAAACAATTTTTTTTCACCTAATTTCAAAGGGCTGTAAATTGGAGGGAAAAGGGTGTTGAACAAAAAGTTATATGAAAGACCCCCCTTAATTTTTGCTGAAGAATCACCCATTGAAATCTTTCGCATCAATTCAGAAACACCCTGTATATATATATATATATATATATATATATATATATATATACATATATATATATATATATATATATATATATATATATATATATATATATATATATATATATATATATTCCAGATATTTAATTTTTATGAATGATTCCTATTAATACTATTAGTCCAGCATATGGATATGGAATTTTATAATCTCAGTTCGAATATTTTCCATATTAGTCGTGTAATAGAACCAGTATACTAACTGAATTCTCAATTCATAAGAATTATTTGAGAGAAATGATAGGTTAGTTTCATTGGGTCAAAAATCATTTCGTTTTATTTACAATTGTATTTCTTCAATTAAATTAATTTTACTAATTCCTATTTATAAAACGTACAAGTATCAGAGTGGAGCAATTACTATATTTTCAAGTATAGAGCTTGAGATAAAGTCGACATATATTACGTACAAATCTTGCAAGAATATTGGTATGGTATAAGGAAAATACTAACATTAGAAAAATTCTTATTATTAACTCACATTTGATGTGATATTATATTTGAATCCGTACTCGCTTAAATTCAATGAAATATGTGAATGAATATGATTGGTGCACAATATATATCTCTGAAATTGGAAGTGATCAGTATAGATAACAATTGTACCTATTTTTTATTGCCGATTTCTTTCAGAACTTTGAATATTGTTTTAAACCTACTGAAACCCATCGTTGACATACTATCATTGTTTATTGTATATAACTTATATGTACTATATATGAAAAGTGGAGTAATTTTTAGCAGAAATAATAATCTAAGTATTGAGTTGATCAATACGAATCATGTTACGGAATATGACCCAAATTTTGTAACTTTGAAATAATTATAGCCGCCAAAGTTTTATCACAAAGTATAATGCACATTGCGTCTTATTAGAAAATCAATTTATTCATATAACCTAGAAGCCATATTTCAAACTGAAAAAAAAAACGTTTTTTGAACTACTGTATAATACAACATCGTTTCGATTTTGCATATCCAACATTGTCCTGGGTAGTTTCCCCAGTGAATTTTATCACATCAGTTGTAGAATTGAGGGTAGAATCGTTATCTGGAATGCTATTGACTGGCGAGGATATAGCACTGACATCCGTACTGTTGTTTCTGATTTGCATTCTTTGTTTTTTCAAATCGGCAAGAGTACCATTTCCGTTGATTGTAACAACTACATGTACAGTAACTTTACCATTAACATCAGTCGAATAGGAATTTTCCTTGGAATCCGATAGTGGACTTTCCGCTATCGAATCACTGTCTTTTCCTTCCGGTGCTCGTCTATTATCTAAGTCGAAAGAATTTTCATTCTCAGCAATGTCATTGTGAAGCGTATTGTCTTCATGTTTGGAATTATACTCGTTGTTGGTTTTGAGGTTATGTTGGGGAGGCAGTATGTTGTTATTAACTGGAACTTTAGGAAGCTGCTGTTGAACATGGATGTCATCTAAGCTATCGAGGGCCTGAAATTGAAAAAATCTACAATATTGCAAGAAACACAGTTTTTCGATTTTGCAATTCAATCATATGTGTATTTTGCTATCCACGAAAAAGTATGAATTCAATTTCGAGCATAAATAACTCATATAGAGGATATGTATTCATCAGAAATTCCTGAAAAGTTTATTTCTTATATTATATAGATTTTCACAATAATCACTCCTAAGATGAAGTTCAATAAATTAACCTGAAGAAAACGTTTCTCCACTGGGAGTTATAATTAATTTCAATGTTATCTGACCGCTACCTCGAAAGCAGAGTTATTTTATTAATTTATTAGGATTCTGCTCTTTGTAAAAACACTTCAAATTTCAATGAAACGGAAAAATTGAAAAGTTTTATCGCTTCAACCCCCTAGCTCTTCATGAAACTTTCAAATGGCAATCTATTCTTTACGATATCCAAAATAAAAAAAAGTCAACACAAACAAATATCTATTTTGTCATTAATGGTATAGTAACACAATTACATCATAATCCACATGAAAATTAGTTACGAAAACTATAAAAAGTGGCTCCATTATTTTGTGAGCAATAACATAACCTACTTTTAAATTCTTCATATTTGCCTGATAATTTAAATTTCATCTTCAGTTATCTTACGTTTTAATACTTGAACATCTTTGGTAGCGACTTTATAGAAAAAACGTTTATCAATAGCATTGCAGGAAATTCCAAGTAACTTTATAAAAAAGGATTACAAACAATGTGGAAATTAATTAGAAACAGCATATCCAAAATTCAGCCGTCTAAGTATTTTTGAAGTATGCATAGAGATATATAATAGTTTTTTTTATCTCAAGAGACCTACAGTTTAGCACCGGTTCCGAACGGCCAATGAGTTTGTAAACGAAGTATATTACCCAACAATTTATCTTATATCTATAACTAATAAATTCCGGACATACACAACACCCAAGAGCAAGGTGGGACTCGAACCCACAATCATCGGTTTACAAGCGGTGCACCTTACCGCTTGGTCTACCGAGGCCTCCTATATAATAGTTATTTACAATGTTGTAAATTCATATCACTACACTCGATGTTTTATCACACTCGGCTGACGCCTCGTTTGACAACTTTAACATCTCGTGTTGTAATATGAATCTTTACACCAAGTATTGAACCAAATTTTATCTACTTTCATCTATCAATAAAAATATTTGGCAAAAGGCATTTTTAAAAATAAAAATGCACCTGCTATTAAGTTTACTTTTCGCATGGTTACTGTCGAAACTTTGTCAAACAAATCCAAAAACATAAAAAGTATGGTTTTATTTCACAGCAAAATGTTAATAAAACCGGTTTTTATTTCATTACAGCAATAGTGCTGTAAAGGCATCTATTACAGCACTAGTTTAGTGATAGGTGCAATTACAAAACGATTTATAGAACTGTAATAGTTATTTACGATACAAGTGAGTTATCAGCATCATTAAGATACGCGTGTGAAAGTTGCACAACGAGTGCGTAGCACGAGTTGTGTAACCACACAAGTGTCTTAATGGGGTTAACTCGCGTGTATTGTACAATATTTTATCTACTCCTAACCGGGATACTTATTTTTGTACGATTCATCTTTATTATAATTAATTTTACCTTAATACCTTTGTTCAAATAAGTACCTGAAACACCATGCATGGCAATGTCAATTTGATATTAAATAATATTGATGTCACTTTAAAGTCAAGTTTCAAAAATTGTAATCTAAAATGGGCGATTCGGAAAGTATTCCTTCTGATATTGAAGAAGAGGCATCGATATATGGATTGCTAAATAAATGTCTTACAAACTTTTTATTTTATTTTGGTAGTCATCTAAAGAAAGAGTGCGGTAATAAAAATGCGTGAGTTGAGAAGCTTTTAACTCACTCAAAATGCGTGCGGTAAGAGCTTCTCAACTCACTGGAGTAGATAAAATTGATATTGTTAAATGAAAGTAGATAAACTAGTTATTAAACTCTTTTTGCGCCCTCAAACATTGTCCACATTGAGGTAAAGGGTTGAAAATGTGTCCTTGGTTTTTAAGTTGATGCTAAAAGATGAAGATAATTTCTTTTTTTAAATTCCGCTATTTCTATATAGAGACTTTTTTGAGGGTGTGTGCACACCCTAATTTTTTTTGGGTGTGTGCACACTTCCACATCTCCTTTAGGTGGAGGGTTGAAATTTCGTACGTAGATTAAGTTGATATTAGGGAAGTAGTATTATATTAAAACAATGGTTAAAAATAACAATTTACACTTTTATCATAAGAAATAACGCATGACGCACGTTTCGGTGGAACTTCACCTTCTTCAGATGCTAATGGCAAACTAACTATGATTTTCTGTTATATCGAAAACAAGAAATGACAAATTATGTAGAAGGGGTAAGTACAAAGATGGTTACAAATAATTATTCTTCTTCTTCTTATGGTGCCTTATCCTTAAGGACGTTGGCTATTACATTTGCCCATTTGATCTTATTTGTAGCTGCCCTGAACAGTTCTATGGATGTCATGTTTGTCCATTGTCGTAGGTTTTTAAGCTATGAGTTTCGTCTTCTTCCTGGTCCCCTTTTGTTATTGATTTTGCCTTCGATTATAAGCTGGAGCAGTTCGTATTTTTGATTTCTCATGATGTGGCCAAAATATTGTGTTTTTCGTTTCTTTATGAGGAGCATGAGCTCTTTTTCCTTGTTCATTCTCTGCAAGACTTCCGCGTTTGTCGTATGACTCATGTAGGATATTCTGAGCATTTTTCGGTAACACCAGAGTTCAAATGCTTGGATTATTATAATTAAATATTAAAATAATTATTAGAAAAGGAAAAACCAATTCTGAACTGCTAGTCAGGTAGTTCGGTAATTCTGAAAAGATTAAGAAGGGGGCTTGAAGTATGATCGATTTGGCTATTCAATAGGAGACCGGAATGCTTGTATTTATTTATCTGTAATGATTCTAAAAAATTAAGTTTAATTCCCTTACTTTCAGTATTTAATATTTTAAAATCAAAATTGAATGTGTGATTTTCTTGGATTAAATGGTTTGCATAATGTGAATCCGACTTCTGATTAACAAAGCTACGTTTGTGTTCTGAAATTCTAGTTTGAAAACTTCTGAAAGTTTTACCAATGTAAAACTTATCACAATCGCCACAATTAATTTTATAAACTCCCGATTTATAATCTTTATGAACTTTGGATTTATTATTTTTTATATGATTTCCTAAATTATTACCGGTACGATAATCAATGTTAATGTTGTGTTTAGATAAGAGAGATTTAAGTTTTTTACTTGAATTTCCGATGAAAGTGAGGCTGTTGTATTTGATATTATTTTTAGTAAGGGGGTACACCTGGTTAATCGCATTTTTGAAAAACTTTTTATCTATCATATTGTCTATAATATTGGGATCATAAATATTATTTACGGCAATTTGTTCAATTAGATGGCTGAAAGAAGAACAGAAGATTCTCTTCAAGAAACGTGACATCTATAATATTTATATCAAGGTAATCCATTCTGAACTGCTTTATAGGTTGCATAATGTAGAATTTGATTTGTTTGATTCACAAACTCGATAAGTGTGGCGATTGTAATAAGTTTTACATTGGTAGAACTTTCAGAAGTTTTCAAACTAGAATTTCAGAACACAAACGTACCTTTGTTAATCAGAAGTCGGATTCACATTATGCAAACCATTTAATCCAAGAAAATCACACATTCAATTTCGATTTTAAAATATTAAATACTGAAAGTAAAGGAATTAAACTTAATTTTTTAGAATCATTACAGATAAATAAATACAAGCATTCCGGTCTCCTATTGAATAGCCAAATCGATCATACTTCAAGCCCCCTTCTTAATCTTTTCAAAATTACCGAACTACCTGACTAGCAGTTCAGAATTGGTTTTTCCTTTTCTAATAATTATTTGTAACCATCTTTGTACTTACCCCTTCTACATAATTTGTCATTTCTTGTTTTCGATATAACAGAAAATCATAGTTAGTTTGCCATTAGCATCTGAAGAAGGTGAAGTTCCACCGAAACGTGCGTCATGCGTTATTTCTTATAATAAAAGTGTAAATTGTTATTTTTAACCATTGTTTTAATATGTTTATTAATTTTCACCAAGTATCGGCCCAATCCATCCAAAAAAAAAAAAAAAAAAGGAAGTAGTATTAGTAGTTTCAACTTCTCTCTTAAAACGCCGCTTTTTTATGTAGGTTTCTCAGGTTTTAGGCACCTCCACAGTTTCTGCTGAGTGAGGTTTGAAATTTTATACGTGCATTCAGTCGATATAAATGAAGTGCACCGTGTAGAATTCATTTTTTCCACCGCTGCCATTTTTTGTTATGGAATTTTAAGCATTTTCAAGATATACAAATTCAGTTAGCAGAATGAAAATTTGTACGTGAATCTTATTGATGTTGAATGTTATTACTAGTTTCAAATATTTCCTCTCACCACTGCAATTTTTCTAGCCCCTCTAAAGTAACTTATTGGTTGGGAACTTGTATGCAAAACGGACAAAAATTAAGTGAAAATGCGACCTCAGTGATGGAGCACTACTGCTCAAAGTTTTTTAAAAACTGAATATTCACATCAAACCCAAAATGATGAAAAATTGAAAAATAAAATAAATGAGGTGATGGAAAATATTTTGTTATTTATTTATTGTTTCCACGATTTAGGATTTTGAAACTAGTAAAATGTTTTTTTACTGCCACGAGAACATTGAACAACAAACAAAAAATTTTTCTTCAGCATATGTATGTAAATAAAATACATAATCATCAAGAATATGAGTGAAGAAAAATATGATTGATAAATAACCCGTATTTTTTAAGTACCTATTGCATTTTATGGGTCACCTACTTTGAATTTGTAAGATAAACAGACTACCGACTGTTGCTTGCCAATCCTCATCTTTCAAATTGCACATCACGCACAAATTCACAGACTTATTGCATTGCACTATGAATATTTCAATCGGCGATTGCATATAAAGTTCGTTTTATATATTGAAGCCTAAGAAAATACTTAAAATTGTACAGCGCAAAACCCCCAACAGGGAGGTGCATCATACTGCCGATTACGTACCTACATCGAACGAAACTCATCCACACTCGTGTCCTATATATTCGCTGGTATGAAAAATTTAGATGATTTCTATATTTATGAGTGTTCTGTAGGATTGCCAAATGATTGGACGTTTTAACGATATATTTGCTCGCAAGACTAATCAAAATTTTAATTAACATTTATTCTCTTCGGAAATCTTCTGTGTTAATGTTTCAAACGCTACTTAGTTATTGAGTTTGTTATGCAATATGAAGGGGAAATGCACACCTGGAATTTATCATTTAATATAAGTGAAATTGTTGAATTGCATTAAAAAATCATTCGTGTGTGTGTGTTGTTAACATTATGTCCGTACATGAGATAAGACATTAATAGTTATTTACATAACACGGACAAGATATCAATTTAATTTCAATGAATTAGTATTCTGTGAGTTTGTGAAGATTGGTTGGATTAAGCATACATAAGTATATATATATATATATATATATATATATATATATATATATATATATATATATATATATATTTTTTTT
>JARQZK010005063.1:1315000-1332500 GCA_030704885.1 Cynegetis impunctata
AAATCTGCATGAGGTATGTTAAGATCGTTTTCAACGTCAGTGCTCCTTGAATGTTTGGGTTGGAATTATGGTTGACTATCTAATTGGACCGGTATTTCTACCAGCAAGACTTACTGGCGAAACGTATTTCAACTTTCTGGAAGAAATACTGCCGTAGTTTCGGCAGGATGTACCATCGGTATCAATAATTGCAATGTGGTTTATAAACGATGGCGTGCCACCACATTTCAGTTTGGTTGCTCGTGATTTTTCAGCAGCAACATACGAAGATCGCTGGATTGGTCGAGGTGGGCCACACGCATGGCTTCCTCGATCCCAAGACTTAAACCCCCTGGATTATTTCTTATGGGAATATCCGAAGTCATTAGATTACGCTACTCCATCGGAGAATTTGGACGACTTGCGAAATTCAATAACTGCTGGGTGTAACTCAAGTAGAAACGACCCTGGTGTGTTTGAAAGAGTTCGGCACTCGATGACGAGAAGATTGAATGCTTGTATCCAGGCTGAAGGATTTTATTTCGAAAATTAATTGTAGATTGAGCAACGTCGCGTGTAATTTTTAATAACAAAATGTTGTTGGTGTGTTATCTGCATCTTCAACACTGATATTAATGAGCTTTAAAGAGGATGCAGTACGGTCAACAATTTGGCACTTTATTATCACTATAGGAGTTCCATCGGCAGTTCATTTCTTATACAACATATTACATATTGAAATTTTCATTTTATTACAATCACGTTATCGCTCAAAATTGAACCTCAAATTATTTTTTTGAAGAAGTACTGAAAACTTAATATATCAGGCTTTATTGAAACAAAGAAGAATAGGTAAGGACCGTTATTAAAATAGCAAAGATATTTTTTCCTTTTCTTAGACATCAGAAAAATTTAATTGTACATTACCCAACTAATTAATTATTTAAACCACTGAAGCTCATAGACATACACAAGCATCCATACCTAACCCAGGACTCGAACGTCTGTTTCACAGATGGCCACTCTACCTATGCTCTATAAGGCATGTATAGATTTTCCATTTTACCGCTATACTCTCGAGTGAGCACATGGTTTGCAGCAAAAAGTATGGCTTTGGATTAACTCTTCATTCACTACATACCAGAAGAGAAGAGTTACCACGACAACGGAAAACCTTATAAGAAAGAACTTGGCTCTTTTGATTGAGCTTCTTTGTGAAATTTAAAGCTTAAGATGACCAGAAAATTATTGCTACAAACGAAATCAATCAAAGATTCGCTGAAGATAATAGAAATCTTCAACTGAAAAAAGTTCAGTGCCATTTAGTGTACCTAAACTTACACTAGATAAGATAAAAATATCTTCGTAGCGAATGTCGAGTTTGCAGAAAACGTGTCAGTAATATGATGCACACATTTTGTTGTTTAATCTAGGAATTGACTTTGTTAAGAAAGGTTATCATAAATCGTTACAAGCTGAACATCGCAGAAGGTTTCAACAGAGGTAAATTTTAGTTTCATTTGGCCTTTTCATTATTTGAACTGCTCGAGTTCGAATAACAGCTTCAACTTATATGTTGAATATGATTATCAAAAGTTACTACTCAAGAAATTAATATCAACTATAATTGTAAACAAAAAAATGGAGTAACGGCGGAGAATTTAAAATATGGTGGGGATAGGATAATACAAAAAGTATATGAAATAATTGAAGACGTATGGAGAAATGAAAAAATGCCAAAAGCATGGAAAGAAGCGGTGATAACACCAATTTATAAGAAGGGAGATAATACCAAGTGTGAAAACTATAGAGGAATAGCCCTGTTAGATGTTACGTATAAAGTTCTGGCCACACTGACCAAAAGACGATTAGATGAACACTTAGAGAAAGAGATCGGAGATTACCAGGGCGGTTTCAGGAAAAATAGAGCAACAACAGATCAGATATTCATGATAAAGCAGGTACTGTTAACAGCATATGAATATGAGATTCCAACGTACATGCTATTTATTGGGGCATATGATACAAGTACGAAGAGCAAAATTACTAGAGGCCCTGACAGATTTACGAGTACCAAATAAAATCACGAGATTAGTGAAAATGACATTACAGGATACCATATGTGCAGTGAAAGTGGAAGGAATTTTGAGTGATGAGATAGAAGTGAGGAAAGGACTGAGACAGGGGGACCCAACATCAACACTGTTATTTAATGCAGTGTTAGAGAAAGTGGTGAGAGATAGCCAAATAAATAGAGCAGGGACACTGTTAAACAAAAGCCACCAAATAATAGCATACGCTGATGACGTCGTGCTAATAGCACGTAACAAAAGGGAACTGGAAAATATAGTTAAAGAGTTTCTAAAGTCAGCAAGAAATTATGGCTTAGAAATAAATCAAGAGAAAAGTAAATATATGGTATTGAAAAAATCGAAAGGAGGAGAAAGTGAAGCTCTCTTAGATATAGAAATAGAAGGGAAAAGAACGAAGTTTGAGAGAGTGAAAGAATTTGTGTACTTGGGGGTGCTGCTCAGTGAAGAGTGCAAAGAAGAAGACGAAATAGATTGGAGACTAATGAAGGCAAATAGGTGTGCAGGAGGACTAAGAGAAGGAATGAAGGCGAAGGAAGTGTCCTGGGGAACAAGACGGAAGATGTATAAGACAATTATACTACCAACATTAATGTATGGATGTGAAACTTGGGTAATGAACAATAGAATGCAAGAAAAGTTGGATATATGGGAGAGGAGGATGCTAAGAAGTATATATGGAGGAAAAAAATTAAATGGTATATGGGAAAGAAGAATGAATGAAGAACTGTATGAATTGTATGGAGAAAAAAGAGTGTCTGAAAAGGTGAGGGAGAGAAGACTACATTGGCTGGGACATTTGGAGAGAATGACGGAGAATAGAGAGGTGAAGGGAGTGTGTTGGAAGCGGCCGGAAGGTAGGAGAAGAAGAGGAAGACCGAGGAAGAGATGGAGCGAAGCGGTGATGGAGGACATTCAGGAGAGGAAAATAGGAAACTGGAGAGAGAGGGCAACAAACAGACGGGAGTGGAAGGACCTGATAAATTAGGAAATAACATGTTAGAGGCCTCAATGGCCTATGTATAACTGTAATTAATAATAATAATAATAATAATTGTAAACAAACCTTGTTATTAACTGCTTCTATTCTGAGTCGAGCTTCTTCAACGGCGTCCTTTCGGGTAGTCATGCCTTTATCACGCAGCGATGTACGCCTTACTGATTGCGTTCGGGTATTGCTCTGTGATCGCCTCACTTTGCGTTTTGCCTCCGCCTGCCTTTTGATCTCCTGTTCAGTCCGAAGCTCCAGAATTCTTTCTTTCAATTCGGGATCCTCACAAATATCTGAAAATTGAGATGAGATATTCAAATTGTAAAATACTTCTGATATAGTTACGAATAAAATGAACGCGTGAGATGCAGACCTTCATCAGAAAATCGTATTGTTCCCCATTGAATAACGATTTTTGAGTATTTTTTGATGTATGGTATAAGTGACGGAGAAATTCATAACAGGAAATTCTTCAAACCGGAGAGAAATTATGTGAAATTAATTCTGAAGAAATATTTCCGAAATGCCCACTAAAACTCCTGATAATGAGTTATAGGGTTGAAAGCTTCTAACCGTCTTAAGTTGATGTTATGTAAGCGCCTTTTGGCTTTATGAATTTTTTATCTAACCGCCACCATTTGTATCTAGATTTCTTGATTTTCCGTGGATTCTGAGGTTTTGCGCACCACCACAACTTTAGCAGAATGAGTTAGAGAGTTGCTATTTGGAATGTGGATAAATTTGATGTTCGGAGAGTATCGTTCGAGGGCTCCAACTCTTTTCCTTAACTGGCGCCATTTTAATGTAGAGATTTCAAGTTTTTACATGGTTTTTCTAACCTCCACACCTCCTCCAGATTGAGTTATAGCGTTTAAATTACGTAAATGAATTGAGTTGATATTTGGATAGTGCTTTTTGGTAATTTCAACTATTTTCCACCACTTTTTTGATGAGAAGATTCTCAATTTTTTCGAAGGTTTCAAGGTTTTGCTCATCTCCAGAGTCAATCCAAACCCGTTGTGGGGGTTAAGAATTTGTACGTGAAAAAGAACAGAAATACGATCTCCGTAGCGAAGGTCTGCTGCTCACTCGTTTTCTACAAAAGAAAATTTACTTACCCAATGGAGTTTCATCATGTTTATTTTTAGCATTCAAATCAGCTCCAGCCTGCGCCAGCAATTCTATTACTTCTAACTGTAATATAAGTACAACACTTAATAAATGTAATTGAAATTTCTGGACATATTCACTTACATGCCCCCAACATGCAGCTGCATGTGCTGGTTGCCAATCATCTTTATCCTTGACATCCGTGTGCACATTATGGTCAATCAAAAATTCCACCACCGAGAAGTATCCATTAGCAGATGCTATGTGTAACTGAAATTATTAGAAATTACATAAAGATGTTTAGACAAAATAAACTATTTCAAAGAAAAACGACAGACAACAGTTATAAACTATGAAATGAAAATTAATAATGGAAAAAATTAAAAATAATTTTCAATATTTAAAGACAAATGAAGGATAAGTGGGGACAGCTGTTAATTGTTCGTCTTGAACCGCAAGATGCATTACCACGTAGATTTTCTAAATAAGTAGTGAAATCATTTTTGATAATATAACTGAAATATCAAATATGTGAATATGCAATGTGATATTTTCACAAGATCTTGTTCATTACCGAGGTTGAATGTAACATCATATGCGTTTACTGTATGACTAACCCAATAATTTTCCTTTGTACGTGATGATAAATTCAAATTGACTATTTATATAAAATAATTTCGATAGGAAAACTAATCGTTCCACAAATAACTCTTTTCATAAACAAGATCTATAATCAGAAAATATTTTGGTTTTCAATCGAAATCAAAATAGCTAAGCTATTGCTTAATTTATCTGAAGGTTACTTGATTAAAATAAAATGAAGATGTATGACGATGTTCAACGTCGGTTATATGTAGTCACAAAATATTTTTAATGAAAATATTATTCTTTTGGGGTTCATTGGAAAAGATTTCATTATACTGAAATATGTTTTAACCATCATCAAGATAAATATTACTATATAGATTGATTTTATAGGAAGTTACTGCAAAGCTGTATCTCAGAATAATATTATAACAGATGTTATACGAGTATATAGAGAGTTGGAATAATATGTTATCATATTGGATGGAGACATCGTTTCAACAACTGTTCATTCTTAATGCTATTCTGATTCACCTATATACTATTATGTATATAAGAAAAACGTCTAATAAAATGGTATCAATATTTCCGATAAATCAACGAATTTTTTTTTGTAAAACAGTTCATATCAAGTAATTCAGTTGTGCAAGTGCAGAGAAATTTTCGTCGCGAATTTAATGTGCAAAGACACTAGAGAATTCCGACACGCCAAACAATAATGAGGTGGGTAAGAGATTTTGATATTAGAAGGAATGTTGCATCAAATTTTCGTGGAGGTATACGTGCAGTAAGAACAACTGAAAATACTGAACGGGTGAGACAAGCTGTAGTAGGAAGTCCGTATTGATCTGCATCAAGGCAGTCAATTGCGTTGCACTGTCCAACAGGACATTGCGAAGGACTCTACATTTCGATTTCCACTCTCACCTATACAAAATTCAAGTTATTCACAAGTTAAAAGAAGTAGATAAACCACTTCGTATTCCTTTCTGAAGACAATTTCCACCAATTTGAGAAAATGATGAAAATCTGACGTAAATCCGCAACAGCTTCATGAAGGACGCCTCCATTATGAAAAAGACACAGTATGGTGTGGTGTTTCAGTGTTTGGTATCATACGACGATATTTTTTTGAAGAGAATAACGAAACTGTATCTATAAGCTGAGAAACTTTGCATGAAAGTTACGGGTATTTTCACGGTCCGAATTGCAAAGAATGGGACAAAATCATTTTTGATTCCAACAAGATGGAACCACAGCTCAAGAAATACGGATGATATACCAGAGCATTCATTGAGTCTACAGTTATGTAGTACAAGCTTACTCTAGATGAAAGAAGTCTGAAGGGAGAATACCATTTCCTATCAACCCAGAAGATTTTTTTACTCGGATCCAAATCTACCCTGACATGGTTTCCTTTTTGGAGGTTTATTGCCAGTCAACAGAAATATCATTCAACCTTTTCATGTTTTTTCATTATAAAAAACGAAGACAATCATTATAGAAATTAGTAAGTTCAAGCACGAATATTGGTGGACTTGAACACTTGTTTGTTATTTGGTTTCATATTCCTCGATACCTACCTTGAAATTCTTATCCTTCTCCAGTACGTTTGTAATATAAGAAAAACTTATTCATTACTGAGCAATTGATTGTCTACTGAAAATTTCCCTTCAGTCGTATTTTCCCTATAAATACTATTGTATGATTTTTGAGAATTTTTAGATTTTTACATATATTTCTTTTCTACATTTTGACACTTCCAGCGGCTTCCTTCAGACCAAAGGATCTTGAATTTGATAAATGGAGTTGTTTTGCGTAGAACAAAACCTTTGAAATCTGGCTAAATTTGGTGAAAATTTTTTCATACTAAAATTTTGGAGAAGGAGTTGGCGGTAATGTGGTATACCGAAAATGTGACAAAGGTTGTATAGACCAATTATAAACAATATATCTGAAATTCAGTCCAGCTAGGCTATCTGGAGGAAACATGGAGGGGGATGACAATTTGAAAGAGACCCTCCAAATTGAGTTAGAAAGTTTTTTTATAAATTGAGTTAATAGTAGGAATGCGCCCTTTGGAGGATTCTCATATTTTATCCCAGCGCCGCAATTAACAATATATTTTAAATCGGCTTTTGTTGGTTTCAAAAAAACCATACGCTAACATTCCACGACAGTATACAGTATGTAGGTATAATATTTCCCAGGTTTTCATTTACTTTTAAGAATAATAGTTTTACTACAAACATAATATGAATTAGAATGTGTCCAAATAAAAATCATCACACAGTACGATGTCTAGAAATATCTTACCGGCGTGGCACCTTGATTGTCGTATGTTTCTAGATCGCCATTATTCATTGCTATTTGTTTGAGATCATTTAACATTTGTCTTTCAGTGGACGCTCTGGTCTCGTCGATAAGTTGCTGAGTAACTCCTCTCTTCGCCATTTCCCCCTCTATACAATCCAGAGCTTGCTCGTCTTCGCAAATATCGTATGGCATGTTACCATCGGCGTTTACAGCTAACAGATTTGCACCGTTGTTGATTAGAACTCTGTTGATGAGACAGCATAACTAATATTATGGAAAGTAAGTGTGTTATCTACAGTAAACTGAAAATGGTTGGGATAATATTTCTACATTACAAAGGTTTCTCTTGTTTTCTGAGCAGACAACGGAATAATATGAATATGCAAAATGAATAAGTACATTTTTTATTGAATTTTTCTTATAACCTAAAGAGACTTTGAAGATCCGATGTGTATTAAATAAATGGATAGTTATAAGAGTATATTAAATACTGACTTTCATTATCGAAAAACAACTAACACAGTTATATTTTATAACAGTACAATACTTTTTCGATCAAATACAAAAATTTGATCAACTGAAATGTATTTTTTGGTATACGTTTTACTAGAAAATGTTCTGCTTATATAAATTTTAATTTCAAGTGAATATCTTGCGATATTTTGTATTAATGAAGAGTCACGCCTTTCTTTCAATTATCACGCTGAAGCGGGAACTTCCAGCTATACGTATAGATATACGTAATTTAGAATCGAAGGAATATTTCAATCCGAGGACATTTTTTGTACAAAAAAAAAAGTTTGTTTTTTCTTCCAAGCTGCTTGTACCTCTGTTCTAGTTATAAATGTCCGAATTCCTAGACAGCTATGAAGTTATGGTTCAATTTACACATCCCTTGACGTTGCACAGCCCTTGGTGTAGTTCCATACATTCTGACGTTCCTGATGAAGTGACTAACTTGTTATCAGTGATAGATAAAATTTTGGAAACTATAGTGTGTGGACAGTTGAGAGAATACCTAGAGCGGAGGTGTATTCTGTACAGTGGTCAGTCTGGGTTCAGAAGCAAGCACTCCTGCGAATCTGCGTTGCAGTATACGTGTGCAGTTTGGAGAGAAGCTATGAACGAGTCAAAATTAACTGTAAGTGTTTTTATTGACTTGAAACGTGCATTTGAGACTATTGACAGGGACATTCTTATAAAGAAATTGGCTTTGTATGGTATCAGGGATTGTGCACTAGAGTGGATCAAGCATTTTTTATTAAATAAATCTCATAGGACAAAGATTGGAAATTATGTTTCTAATATGAGAGACAGCAGATGGGGTGTTCCACAGGGAAGCGTGCTGGGCCCGCTTTTATTTATACTTTATATAATATATACTGACATGTATAAGGTCTTAAAAAATTCATTTGTTAACCTATTTGCTGGTGACACGCTCATATCAGTCTCTGGAAAAACTGCTGATGAGATAGTTCCTGTACTTAATGTAGAATTACAATGTCTGTATGAATGGCTATGTCAAAACCAACTGAAATTGAATTGCATGAAAACTAAATGTATGGTTATCGGATCTAAGGTTAATTGTCAAAAATTTCATGAATCGGAACATTTGATTTTTATAGAGGGGAAAAAAATTGATACTATTTTTGAAATTAAGTATCTGGGAGTGATCTTGGAACCACAGTTGAGTTTTAACAGTCATGTTGAGTATTTATGCAAAAAGATTGGTAAAAAGTTAAATAGATTGCAATTGCAACAATAAAGATTATGAGAATTATATTGAATTGTGATAAACATACTCCTATCAAGAATATGCTGGACAGGCTGAATTGGCTTGATGTCAGGCAGTTTATCAGAAGAGCAAATTTAATATTGGTGTATAACATTGAACTTAATAGTCAACCTAGCTATTTAAAATCTTATTTGGAAGTAAGATCGAGTTTTCATGGGTATGGTTTGAGGTCGAATAAAGATTTTAATATTTCGTTGGTGAAGACTACTAACTTGCAGAAAACATTATTTTATGATGGGGTTCGCTTCTTCAATGATCTGCCTGATGATATTAAAAGTACGCCTACTTTAAGAGTATTCAAGAGGAAACTTAACATGTATTTGCATAGTTAGATTGTTATGTAAAGTAAGAAAACTTATGTAAGTAGATATTTTTGTGATGTAAATAGCAGAAGGCTAAATAAATATATATATATATATATATATATATATATAATATTATATATATATAAATAAATATATATATATATTAATATATATATATATATATATATATATATATATATATATATATATATATATATATATATTATTACTAACTCCCCGTGTCATTTTTTCGTTTACAGTCTGTCTTATTCTCTCAAAAATCGTTTACTATATAGAAGAAATTCGACAAGAATGATCAATCTTCAATGGACCAAGATGGTGCTACTTTAGGTAGGCATAAATGCACAGCATAATCTAGAAAAGGTTTTTGGATCTTAGGGCCGAACTAAGTGATCAAGCGCGCCAATTTTCATGCATCTAGACGCCATGCCCTTTTTAACGATACCAAAAAATCTATGATTGTAGTTATTAAAACAATGGTTAATAATAACAATTTACATATTTGTTAAAAGAAATAACGCATGACGCACGTTTCGGTGGAACTTCACCTTCTTCAGATGCTAATGACAAAACTCAGTCAGATGCTAATGGCAGTTTTACCATTAGCATCTGAAGAAGGTGAAGTTCCACCGAAACGTGCGTCATGCGTTATTTCTTTCAATAAATGTGTAAATTGTCATTATTAACCATTGTTTTAATATGTTCATTAATTTACACCATGTATCGGCCCAATCAATCCAAAATATGATTGTAGTCATGAAACTGGTGCATTTAGTGCAAAACAGGAAGAAAGTTGTGAGTCAAAGAAAAATTTACCATTTGGTGGGCTCTCCTGCCTCAGGAAAGTTTCGAACCATCAAGTGTGTGTGACAAATCATCAGAAAGATCTTGCCCAGAAATAGCAAAAGGTGTATATACCATTAGACTTGGTAGCTCCTAGGAGCCACTCGAGGCTAATAAGGGATTTTTGTGTTTTGTTGAAAAAAAGGAACTTATCGATGAATTCAGAAGTTCAATAAAATGAAATATATAAATGTAAGTAATATAATAAAAATGTTGGATATATTTTATGGTGTGTAATTAAACTATTTTCTTCAGAACGCACAATATTTTTAATTACTCTTGTAAGTTACGGAGTGAGTTAATAATCAATAATTTTGTTATTTTGAGCAGTCATAAGGGTTTAGTTTGATTTCATCCTAAAATATTTAACAAAAACAAATTGAACACTATCCTTGAGTTACTCCATATTATGACTGTCAGGCGAGCAATTAATTATCTCTCAAAAAAATATTTCAACTACGTATGATACTTAAGGTAAAACAGAAATTGTAAAGATTCTGAGAAAATGATTGCCGGCTCAAAAAAAATAATTTGCCAAATAATACAATTATATTGAATTTGTTAAGAAAGAGCTATTATTCTTGGTGCATTTGTTATTACTGAAGATGAGAATGTAAGAACCTTGACGTAAGACTGTTATTTGCTTATATAACGGTTCAATGAGGCAGCATTTATTGCTTAAAATTATACTCCTGTTTAGAACTTCCATTACAAGATAATAGTTCAATTTTGCAAATCAATTTTTGGGGCAAGTTCTAAAATTAGACATTTAATTGAGATTCTCCGATTTTTAAGAAATAATATTGATGATTGATTGGGATTGACAGTAATTGAGTAGTTTCCTTTTGAAATAATCCTTATTATATTTATTAATTATTATTACTAATGAGTTTTAATGCATATTTGAAAGCTGTATTCTACCTTCAAACGTACTATATCCCCGGAATGTATACTTATGATATTGATCAGCTGGCTTTGAATTTATTAAAATTTTGAATTTATGAGGCAGTTACTTGGTTGAGATCCATAAGAATATTATTAGAAGAATATACGTTCCATATTAACTGTTATTATGATTAAATCTATGACTCGGCGTTTCACGACACGGTACTGAAATCTTGGTAATACAGTTCAAAAACACCAAGAAATAAAATTTTATTGGTTGTAAATCCTCAGGTCCGCCTAGAGGACGGGGCAAAAGCTGGCTCTGGGCCCTTTTTACCATTGTGTCTGTTTGGGGGGTAGGTGGTTTGATGTTAATTATTATGTGAAAAAGAAAAGTTGTTGCAAAATGATTTTACTCAGTTGCATACTTATCAAAGTTTTCTTTCTTTTCTCTAATGCATGTAAGAGAGAATTATCGATATCAATTTTTTTGATAATAGGCTGATAGAAAACTAAAAGCACCGATAACTGAATAATTGGGGCCCCAGTGATTGTGAGACCAGAACACCATTCGATTATTCATTGTGGCTCGAATTGCAGATTATATCTAAAATAACGTGAATATTCGTAAACGGATCCTATTTTTAACTGCAGAAGAGTGGGTGGGACCCCAAAGATGATATTAAGTAAACTGATGGTAATACTACCCAACAAAATATTTCATCTGGTTCTGTATCACTCCTGTTATAAAATACTCAATTTTTTTTTTCTGTGTCAGGGGTCCCTAAACATTGGGGACCCGTGGCAAATTCTCCCTCTGCCCCCCTATGAACTTGCACAAATTACATCAAATATTGAATATATTCAGCAGGGAGGAATTATTCGAGTATATTTATTTTGTCCATTCAATAAAGTATCAGAATTCTGAAAATTCTTAATTTCTAGGGCTTCCAAAAATTTCAATTTTAATCCTCTATCATATCTATATAAAATATGGAAATCTGTATTGATTAAATAACTCTAATCTAATGAATGGGTGGAAGAATTGAAATTCTTTCTTATTGTTTTAGATTCCTTTTCCGGAGGTTTCTATGTGTTTTACCGATATACATTTTGTTATTACCACTATATATGACAATAATTAATCGCCTGATTCTGAGAATTCATCTATTTTATATTTATTGATATATATGGGTGCATCATAAGAACAGTGGTTCAAGTCCAAAATTTTGATTTTCTGTTTTATTCTCGATTCAGTACCCCCAATACGGTTCCTTTTCAGAGCAACAAAGATCCAAGTCTACTCCTCAATAATTGCCTTTAAAATGCCACTAGATTGGCATTGCTGTGAATTAAAAATGAAAATGTTCAGAGCAAAGGTGATTCAAGTCCTATTTTTCCTGTCAGGACAAGTATTGCTTCAATTAGTGGATGTGACTATGTGACTAAAAATTCAGTTAATTAACTGAAGATTCAAGTCATCAAATTCAAACGTGGACAAGCATTTTCTTCATTATTTAGAGAGATTGTCTCAAATGTTATGGACTTTTAGAGATTTTCTTAATGAAGAAGTGCGTTGTAAAGAAATTCACATCTTTAGCAGCGGTAAATCGTGAGCCTCTGTACATGCAACGACGAGCCATAACTTTAGTAAAGAAGAACGAAAAATAATAGCTTCTACCTTTTATACCACCTATTTCTCATCAATTTCATAAAAATCTTCCTGTTAAAATTAATACAAGAACTATCTTCCAAGATGCTCAGGATTAAAGTAGGTAATCAGTTGTTGAGTGATGAAGAGTTCAACAACGAATACCAATTCGACAAATAGATTAGCTAGTTTTTTTAATATTCATGTTAAAATTGTTTTTTGATATAAATTTTAATTTACTTACTTGTTTCAGTCTAAAAACATCTGTGCAATCCTAATACACACAAATTTGAATTTGTGATTCTACAATTCAAATTTATTTTCTGTAAAATTGTAAAATAATGTTTTCAGAGCAAGTAAAATAAATAACATAAAATCTTTTATCTAAATTCAGTTTTATTCCTGTGACTTGGATTAAACAATGCACGTTGATATGAATTCGTTCAGTGCAACACTGATCTGAGTCCATTTTATTTTCTTAATTGATTGATTAGTTAGGTGTTTTTGTATTTATCATCCATGAAGTATAAGAGAAATAAAATTTAATATAACACCAAAAAGAATCTAATGAATCCAATTTGAAATAAATAACAAGAAATTACCTATAAACACACACGCAAATATATTAATTAATCAAAACTTTGTAAAATGGACTTGAACCACTGTTGTTCTGATACACCATATATTGGGTGAAGAGTTATTCTCGCGGTAAACGATATTGATATTATAATACGAAACAACTGATGACAGTTTTTACTAGGTTTACTTGTATTGCTAATAAAACATTCTTTATTTTGATGATATTGATAACCAATTGTGAATTGGTAGATCTGTTTTATAATGTTCTATTTTTATTGAAGTTTACCTGTAACATTGGAATATTGGGGGGAAGGGAATCTCGCAAATTTTTCAGAAAATACGAACAGAAAATGAATGTATCACGTGACGGTTTATAAAAAAATTGCAGTCATTTTTATTGTTAGTTCGAGTGTTTAGGTCTAGAAAACTGATGAGTTATTTTTTTCCATCTTTGTTGTGAATTTGATATAGGGATGTACCTATAGATGTTATGGAATTCATAGGATCATCAATGACCAAGATGACAAGATTTTCAGTTTTTTGGAGAAGAGTCACCAGTGTAAATAATTGCACAATGCGTCACAAAACGAACAATGCAATCCGATTGGTCAAATATTTGATATGGCGGCATGTGTTTCTCGACAGAACCGGTGTTAGCGTTGCCATGTATAACAAAATTATTGAATTATAAGATAATTTCTTCTCAAAATATTGCTCAGAAATAATTACAGCATAATAGATAATTGTAACACGTTTTTAACATAGAGACTGTAAAAATCATAAAAGGATGTATCACAAATTTATACATATAAAAAAATTGAATAGAGGGGTTCCTTAGTCCGGCCCTGGCAATATTACAGTTCAGATCCATGCCCCGTGTATTTGCTTTCCTTCGGCTCGTGGGTTAGCGCTAATAAACCGTACCAGATTAGGTGCCACTATATTGATTATGTCAACAAAACTTGCAAAAGAACTGTAATCAGTTTATATAAAACATAATCCCCCTTCTTTGGAAGGGCTGAAACTAGAATTTCGCACCTCACAATGGACAGTGAAATAATTAAACCTCGAGGAAACATTTAGCTCCACATGGTAGCCCGTATTTGAGCACTGAAAGATAATAACGAAGAAGGTGCCACTGAAGTGGCACTCTCAATGAAGACTTTGCAATTGGGTATGAAACGATATTGGTATTTGCCTTCAATGTGAGTAAAATCCACCAGCTTCAAAAAGATTTCAACCACAGTTCCCCAACTAATAATTCAACCTAAACCTCCTAGATGGACATGACTTGAAACGAAGCAGTTATTATCAGGAAGCTGAGCCACTTTCAAAACACTATTTGAATCCACAATCACATCTCTATATGAAACTCTACAGACAGCTGTTCTTCGAACAACCCCTCGGACGTCTGTGTACCAAAAGACATACTTACAAAGGTTGAGAAGGCTGTGGAACACATTACTTGAAAAACTATTCCCGGATGTGTATAGCCCTCAACTTTTCACGTCTATAAACAATAATGTTCCTACACCTTGAGGCAATATTTGGTCTTATTAACCTAGATAACATGAAAAATGAGAATTTATATACCCAGCATGCTCTATCCGTCTCACTGTTGGTCATTTATTCAACAAATTAGCTGATTTAGAGTTCTTTGTTGTACGCTTTTCCAAGCTGTTTGGCATAGGGATTTTCATCCAGAAATATGTATTCATGAATGAAAATTTCAATTTGCCTCAACGGCTAGCAGTATCTAATTCAATTCGGAAGATATTTCATATTATAAAACTCTCCGAAATATGAAATATTCTATCTTATTATACACGGATTAGTCGATGATTATTCTACATACGGATAATGCACTGCATGCGATAAAAAAAACAATGCGATCAATTCTAAGAACATTAATTCTAGTGGAAATTGTAGATTGTATTACAGATAAGGAATATATTGTCTACAACTTAAGAAGCCAGAATTAATTATATTATATGCATAACTTTAAAATTATTACATCAATAAGTAAAAGTAGGTTCGAAATTCTCAATAGTCCAAAAGCTGTTGACACATTTAGACCACGGATTGATCCAAACTAGCTATGTAGCTCAAAAGAACCGTTTATGATAGTTACTTATGGAATGGTTAGTCGGTTTAACATTTACAGGTGGGACAGGTAGGTACTACGCAGCGTAGAAGTCAGATAAAATATTTATGATGAAAAATATAATTGACCCAGAAGGTAATAACTCAAATTGTAGTTTATTGCCAATAATAAACGTAATATACCAACTGCAGATCATTTGAATGGGGTGACACGAAACCAGACCATTCCAAAGATATTCTTTAAAAGTATAAAAAAAATATAATTGACCCAGAAGGTAATAACTCAAATTGTAGTTTATGGTCAACAATAAACGTAATATTATACCAACATCACCCCGAAGATATTTTTTAAAAGTAACTATAAAAATAGTTATTTATGTACCAAGTGCGTTATATAGATCCTAACGCCCGAAGGGCGTTAGGATCTAGTAACGCACGTGGTGCATAAAAGATTTTATTTTTCACGAAAAAATTATTTTATTATAATAAAAAATGGATTTTAAAATCGGTTCATTGCTCCTATACTTTCCATTTTCCCTCTCATAGTGGGCATGTCATTTGTTGATATTTTGACGTTTGTGAATATTTTTGTCATCATGTTTAGTGAATGTCATTGCTGCTTTCTTTATGTAGTCTTATAGAAATAATGGAAAAGAAAATGAATTTACCCAAGAATATCATAGAAAATGGAGCCAAAGCTGCGAATAATTCATTGCCGGAGAAATCCAGGGTCGTATACGACAAGAATTATGAAGTACTTAATCAATGGAAGTTGCTTCATTTCTCCTCGTACAATTAGCGGGCATATGACCCATTATGCCCGCTCATAACGCCCTAGGGCATAATGAGTGTATTTATAGCAACCGCATCTAAGGTAAAATCAACAAATAATATACAAGTGAAAAATAAAAATAATCTTGTCCCACTTTGAAAAATTAATAGCGTGTCAATCACATTTTTTAATAATCATGCCGAAAGACCAGATCATTTTGATGGTGAGAAAATATTCCCTCATTGACTTAGAGCGTCACGTGTATGGACCAAATGGTTTAAGCGTTTTCATTCTCGTATATTTACTATGACATAAAAATGTTTAACCGGTTTAACAATTGAGTATTATCTTTCTTTTCTTTGTGAATTTTCATGACAATATACTCAACTATTAAAATGTATTTTCGATTTTTTCAACTATACCTACTGTTATTATTTATCCAACAATATCATAACTGACGAGAGTAACCACGATTGATACATCTGGCCAAACCACGTGACGCTCTAAGCCAATGAGAGCGCAGCATTAACGCACTCTCTCATACTTATTCTTATCCACTTTAGGTCTCACTATATTTTCAGGATTATAAAACTCATGTATGAATAAGCCAATAGAATCCGTGAATTTTGCATATCTACCGCGTATTGATAAGTGAATTATACCCTTGACGACGTGATATAATCGTTTTGGTGTTTCGCCTTGTGTCGAAATGTGAATTTTTTTTATATTGACGGTGTTTTGACGTTAGTCAAAAAAAATTAATATTTTTTATTCGTTATATTATTATAACCGTAACGAATACCACTCGAGTATTCGAAAATAATCGAATATACTAACCTCGTCGCTCGACGTATTTTCTTAAAACACCAAAATACGCAAAATACGTCTGTGGTTCGAAAGTATAATCGATTATTTTCGTTGCTCTTATGATATGACAACTGAATATTTTTAGCTTGTCTGACAGTTTTTCACGCCATCAAAATGTTCTGGCTTTTTGGTTTAATTATTAAAAAAATATGATTGACACGCACGAAACACCACTCGAGCTGCGCTCTCGTGGTGTTTCGCAAAATACGTCTCGTGACTCGTAAGTATAATCGATTATTTTCGATGCTCTTGTGATATTATAACTGAATATTTTTAGCTTGTCTGGCAGTTTTTCACACCATCAAAATGTTCTGGCTTTTTGGTTTAATTATTAAAAAAAATGTGACGGGTCGAAAATATTTTTTTTATACTTTTAAAGAATATCTTTGGAATGGTCTGGTTTCGTGTCACCCCATTCAAATGATCTGCAGTTGGTATATTACGTTTATTATTTGCAATAAACTACAATTTGAGTTATTTCATGCTGGGTCAATCATAATTTTCAACATAAATATTTCGTATGATTTTTACGCTGCGCAGTAGGTAGCTGTCCCGCCTGTAAATGTTAAACAGACTAACCATTCCCTATGTAACTATCATAAACGGTA
>JARQZK010005063.1:1335000-1369862 GCA_030704885.1 Cynegetis impunctata
GCGCCCTTTATCGTGTAAACAAGTTTAAGATATATAAGCACATACACACATATATATATATATACATATATATTTATATATATATATATATATATATATTTATCTATATATATCTATTTATATATCTATATTTATATATATATATATATATATATATATAAATATAAATATATACATAGATGTTGACTCTGAAGAGGAGGTAGGTAGAGACTACAGAGTTGACAGGAAGCAGTACGGTTAGTTGAGTAGGCAGGTTGAGGCCACATAATCGTATTGTTTTCGATTCCTCCTAATTCGATTAGGGGAGTAGGCAGTTTGAGGGCACGATTCAGAATTATTTCCCTTCATATTCTATTGTAGTTGGCGACGGAAAAGGAGCCGAAACGTCGAGATTTTTCATACATATATATATATATATATATATATATATATATATATATATATATATATATATATATATATATATATATATATATTTATATATATATATATATATATTTTATTAAATATATTATATATATATATATATATATATATATATATATATATAATATATATATATATATATATCTATATATATATATATATATATATATCAGTTCAAAACTGCAGTAACAAAGATTCACTCATTGAGTTTCTTTGTGATCGACGATCCAATATTTACGGATTAATCAGATCAATTTCAATCTGAAATACTCATCATGTGTATGAATCTATTCTGATGATATACCGATAAGAAACAATAATCAAGATCTATTTTCAACGTATAGAACTTAAGCTGCATCGAGGTGACAATGATATTTTCGAGATTGGTTGGGTTTATACCCAACTAAATTTATATGTTTTGATAATTTCGTCGAAACATTTCGTTCGAAGTTATCTGAATTAGTGTGATTATCACTATTAATTTGAACAAGAATCTGCATCATTTACAGCTATAAAACAGAGCTATATGACAGTTTCGAATACATAGTCATATGATACTAGAATAGTGAGAAGAGAGGAATTACATTCATCTTTGATGAATCCAAAATATTTTGAACAAGTTAGAGACAAACATAATGCAACGTGTAAATTCCCCGATTAACCGCTGCCATTGAATTCTACATTAAAATACCGTGATTCCACACTATAATTTTCCTTGAATGAATGACTTGCGTACGACGAGAATATCGAGATAGCGTCGAATGTGCAGGTAAAATATCGGTCCCCTTTGGCAGGTATCCGTTGAAGATACAACATCGTTAAGAGTCAAATAATATTCCATATCTATTAAACGAATATTCAGTTTATTAAAATTATGAAGTATCTGTGGCGTCTGATAGACGTCACCTTGGCTGGAGCTAGGAAGCACTTTGATTGGAACTAAAAAACCACTTTGGCTGGAACCATAAAGGAAATCTAACTGAAGCTACTATATAACCACAGCTAGAACTACCAAGCAACTAGGGACGAAGATTGCCAAGCGTGGGGACAAGAATCAAAAGAGTACAATCCACCGAGAATACAATTAATAAAACGTCGATAGAAAATTAATGAAATAAACAGATAAGTCTCTTGTATATCATAAGAAAGTAGTAAATACCTGCATTTTATATCTCGTTATTAATTCTGAAAACTAACTAGAACCTATTATATGTATAACCAATCTCTCAGCTAGCTCAGGCATATAATAAAAAGGGAGAGTGGTTACAATACACAATATACATGAAAAAATTTTTGAATTGAAATTAATTTCGAAACTCCCCAAATATCAATTCATAGCTGCAAAAATCGGCATATCTGAAAACCGTATAACTATAAACACCCAGATTCTTGTTTTTAATAGTAACAGATGCATAAAGCTAAGATTCCACCAGAGCAACATTGAGGAACATTTTGTTGCTAAATGTTTATCATTGTTGCTATGAATAGAACCCTATGGCAACATACGTAGATTTCTTATTTCCACTGAGCAACTAAAATTGTCAATGGTGGCATATTGTTTCTCGAGTACGCAACTAGTGTTTCCACTGCATTTTGGCAGTAAGCTATAGAATATGGAGCACTGCACACTGAAAATGTCTGCAACACGACTGTACTAGTTGCGTTCTCGATACGTTTCTACTGTGATACTGTGTTTACGAATGTTTGTATTTTCTTTTGAAGTTTACCGATCAAAATGGAAACCATTGAAAGGTAGAAACAGTCAACATTTGTTACCGAAACATCAAGAAATTTTAAGGAACATTTAGGAACATTTTGGAACATTCACGGAAACAATCAACAGCAACAAAAAATTTTCCTCAATGTTCCACCGGTAGAACCGTAGCTATATATTGTTTTCGTTTTCGTACTTCACTGCACACTGGAAATCTGCGACACGAACGTTTACTAGTTACATTCTCGATACGTTTCCACTGCGGTAGCAATACGGATTTGTTTACACACCTTTCCTATTTTCTCTTGAAGTTGACCGCTCAAAATGGAAACCGGCGACTAATAGGAACAGTCAACATTTGTTGCCGAAAAATAAAGAAATTTTAAAGAACATTCAGGAACACGCAACAGCAACAAAAATGTTTCTTAATGTTCCTCCGGTGGAATCGTAGCTTGAAGGGGGACAAATAGAAACAGTCAACATTTGTTGCCGAAACATAAAGAAATTTAGAGGAACATTTTCGGAAACACACAACAGCAACAAAAATGTTCCTCCAGTGGAACCGTAGCTTGAAGGGTGACAAATAGAAACAGTCAACATTTGTTGCCGAAACATAAATAAATTTTGAGGAACATTTTCGGAAACACACAACAGAAACAAAAATGTTCCTCAATGTTCCTCCGGTGGAACCGTAGCTTGAAGGGTGACAAATAGAAAAAGTCAACATTTGTTGCCGAAACAGCAATAAATTTTGAGGAACATTTTCGGAAACACACAACAGAAACAAAAATGTTCCTTAGTGTTCCTCCGGTGGAATCGTAGCTTGAAGGTTGACGAGTAGAAATAGTCAACATTTGTTGCCGAAAAATAAATAAATTTTGAGGAACATTTTCGGAAACACACAACAGCAACAAAAATGTTCCTCAATGTTCCTCCGGTGGAACCGTAGCTTGAAGGGTGACAAAAAGAAACAGTCAACATTTGTTGCCGAAACATAAATAAATTTTGAGGAACATTTTCGGAAACACACAACAGCAACAAAAATGTTCCTTAATGTTCCTCCGGTGGAATCGTAGCTTGAAGGGTGACAAATAGAAACAGTCAACATTTGTTGCCGAAACATGAAGAAATTTTGAGGAACATTTTCGGAAACACACAACAGCAACAAAAATGTTCCTCAATGTTCCTCCGGTGGAACCGTCGCTTTAGAAGCACGCTGATGTGAGAGCTATATCAGGAATTCATGATCGAAGCAATATTTTAATCAACAGATATTCTAATTATTGAATAAAATTGTTTTCGCTTATTAAGGTAAACGCACCAGTTGTCGACACTGTACCTGTAGTCGACACCCATTGTAATTATTGGAAAAAATAACGTAACCATAGCAAACATCGGCTTCCCGAAATAACCAATGATAGCTCAGACTTTTTAGTGCACATTGCCATAGTCATTCCATGGAAACTCACTAAAATACTAGAAAACAGTTTTTCCAGCAACCTCGACTTTTCCCGCCAATAACCAGTGTTTGTTAAGGTGTAGGTTAAGAAAAGCTAATTTTGTTGTGGTATTGTTTAATGGTATTTTTTTACTAAACATGTTTTTGTTGTGTTCTATGAACTGAGAAACCTTCGAAGCTGCAGCGCAGGTAAGTATATTGTGGTTTTTTTAATTTTTGACATATTTTTCGGCATGTGTCGAGTACTGGTACTCGAAAAGTGCTATGTTCCTTTAGTAGACACGGGTGTCGAGAAAAGGAACATATTTATAAGATAACTCAGTGTGGTTTGAACGTTCAGCTAATTTGATACAGATATGTATATGTAACTTTACTGTACGATAACTAGATCCAATATTCGTCACCCCATGTCGACTATTGGAACGGTGTGTGATCTTTGGTGTCCTATAGTCGACACGGTTGTGGAGGAAAAGAAAATATTTATGTGAAAAGGGCCCAATATAACTGCAATGATTTATTGATTCAATACGGATCAATACAAATAACATCGCCTTTCAAGCTAGCTTTGCTGTGGCCAGAACATTCTTCACAGCCAAAAAACGAAAGAGAAAAATCCTACTTGCTTTGATAGAGTACTATAATAGAAAAGAATGTAAGGAACAAGAAGAAGAAAGGCGTAAAGAAGAGAGGAAAAAAGTAAGAGATACAAAGAAAGAGTTAGCACACGAACAGAAGAAACTTAAGTTGATAAAGACAAAACAACCATTGCCACCCGAGTCGTCTTCTTAGGATTCAGACAGGATTTCATACCGAGAATCAGAAGATTCTGACTGGAAAGAGGTGCATTCTGAAACTAGAGAAGTTGGTGAAAATACTAGCTTTGAAGACTTGATGAAACAAAGAAGTTTCATATTATCAGAGTTCAAAAGTGTCAAAAGAAATGCGTCTGTATTCATATACTTATGTATTATTCAAGAAATTTTTTCACGTGGAAACATTATTAGTTATGGGTTGAAAAACTTTGAAAGTCGAAGAAAGGAATTTGTAGCTGTAGGAAATGATATAATATATTTCATTCGATCAAATAACCAGTGAAGTCGAGACTTCAGAACTGACTACACTTGGGGAAAGGGCCAGCTACCGATTTCTCAATACCTTAGCAATTAATGAACTATAAAACTGACTGAAGAAGCTTTTTGTTGCATTTATGTTCTTATAATCTTTCTCTTTCATTTTACCTATTAGATATTTAATTCACAAATTTGTTGAATATTTTATTATTGTTTCCTGCTTTCACAACATACATTTTTCTTGTTATGTAATTTCCCATGACCTAAACTGATGTTATTTATATGTGTCGACTACTGGAACATTTATAGTTTCAAGAACTGGAACATCCTTAATTTAGCGTGTCGAGCTTAGGGACATTTACAGATATTTATAAAAAAATCAATTTTTTTCTTATTTGGTTAAAAATCATCCCAATTTCTGATTCGACGTGAAGCCTAAAGTATGAACATCCGGTAGGCTTGGTAGTTTTAATATGAACTTCAATTCACTGGAATCTGTGCCAGAATAACTGATTTTTTTTTCTTAACGTGTCGACAACTGGTGCTTTTACCTTAGTTGTTTTTTTTTTTGTGCAATTCAAGAAGCTTCAGTGAAAGTTAAAAAGGAACGGATTTATTTACTCGTTCTCGGCATTGAATCACTAGTTTGTAGGAACCCATGAAGCTATGGTTCAACTTACACACCCCTTGACATAGTCTCACACCTCTTGGTGAGAGTTATATGCTGTCGAAATTCATGACGAAGTCACTCACCTGTAGTTCCATTTCTCTAACCGGAAATCACTCTTAATTTCTGAGAAGTTGTGTTATATATTGAGGAAATTCGACCAGAGTGACCAATTTTCAACGGTCCGTTTGACCCACTTTAGGTCGGTATATATGTGTGACCTACGTGCCCAAGTTTCAAGTCTTTGGTTTTTGCTCGGGTAAGTAACCATAAGATTAGATTTTTCGAGCCTAGAGCCGTCCCAAATGATCAACTGGTTAAGCGCACCAATAATTTCTGTCGATCTAGGGATCATGCATGATATAACGATGACAACAGCTCCACGATAAAGTGTCATTGCCTTAGTTCCTTTCGCCCAAGACAAGGAAAAAACTGTCCGACACAAAATTTTAAACCTTTGAAGGGTTCTCCTGTCACAGGGAATGCTTGCACCACCAAGTGTCATTGAAAAGAAGTTGCCAACACCTACGCAATGGTATTTATACCTATGGCAGCCCCTAGGAGCCGCACGAGACAGATAATTGAGTTTTCAGCTTCCCTCTTAAGCTGAAAATTCGATAGTCACATTGCAAGATGAATGGACAACTGTTTCGACTTTTGACTGATTGATCTCGTCAGTGCTATATACTTATGGAATGATTGAATCTCTATGTGTGCTCATTCAAAGTCCAAAAGTTTGCGAATATTAATTTAAAAAATAAATCGAGTGTTATATGACATACCTACTCGAGTAAATTTCACATATTCTACTCTACACAAAGAATGATACGAAGAGAGTCAATATAAATATTTTCAATTATCGAATTGATTCATAGTGTACGCCAAGAATACTTCTTTAGAACTATATTCCGAACATTATTTTATTTTTATGCTCTTAATAGGATATCAATTATTATCATAACTTGAACATGTTTGAAAATATCGATTGAAATAATATTACAGCTCATACTATTTTCGATGCTACTAAAAATAAAATATTGTTTTGAAAATGGCTTAGACACTTACAAATACAGTCAGTTGAAAACAAGGTTGAATTTGTTTGTAACTAAGCTAAACAGAATTTCTATAATGTTAAATATTAGAAACTCTTCAGTTTACATTCTCAATATGAAAAAGACGTTATTTATGTAATATATTACCTTCCTCAATATCATTTCTGGCTGCTGCTTCAAGAAGTACGACACTCTCACTAAAATAAATATTTCGCTTATTGGACGATTTCGGTTTTTGGGACTTTTTACTGAATTCCTTATCTTTGTGTAACCAAACCTTAAGCTGATGATTTCTTCTTTTCCTAGCTAATATCAGTCTTTCTTGAGTGGGCATCTGCTCAATATGTGGCATCTCCTGGATCAGATCAGAGTGCTCCATATTGATTCCTTTTTAAATTTATTTTCTAATACTGAAACAAATTTAACATCAATGAGCAAATTAAAAGAATATATATATATATATATATATATATATATATATATATATATATATTATATATATATATATATATATATATATATATATATATATATATATATATATATATATATATATATATATATATATATATATATATATATATATACATACATATGTAGTTTCATGCATTTCGACGAATGACGTTCCATTCATCCTTAAAGTGATACTGTTTCAAACCTGGATGAAGGACGAGTGGTAACGCCACGTAGTCGAATCTCATGAAACTAGCTCCGCTCGGAGATTCATTTTAAATGATCTTTGATCAAACCCCCTGCATGTTTAACGCAAATGAGTATACATGTATAAGTATTACATGAGTAACTATTACTCAATTTCAAAATTAGTTCCCCATCTGGTACCTGCAAACAATTGTGAAGAAGCATCGAAAGATGTAACACGACGTAGATTTTTGCATATATAGTGGTCACCTATGGTTGTGATGTGAAAGGATTGGCGGCGATTGGTGATTCCATTAAACTTGAAAGAAATACGTACATGTTCCGATGGATGACGCTATTATTTGTTATGTCATAAGTGCTCATCTAAGGAGATGTTAGGTGGTTGCGAAGGTTCGATGTCATTTCACACTTGATCGATGGACGGGAACCTACTGAGGTGCTCATTAAAGAGCGAAACAGTAGGTATGTCTGGCTTTTCTATCGTGTTTTATATGGGTATCAAGATTTCTAACATTCTTCCCTTGAAGGGGAATAAATCTCCGATGGGAGATTGATTTGATTAATCTAAAATTTTTCACACTAGGTACATAATTTATTAATTAGTATGGACATTTACGTTCATATAAAAAATTCTTCTGAGATAAAAGAACAGTAATTGGTCAATTTATACAAAATTAAATAAATTACAGCTGGCACTTGGTAATTTTTGATATTCTAGAATTATCTAATGTGAGTTGGATATCTGGTGCGATTTGAACGTGAGGTTAAAGATATTGCCGATGATTATATGTTAATTTTCATTTTTGATAAATTATCCACTTCACCTGGCTTGCTCAGTATCTACACGTATAAATGTAAAAAGTTTTGATTTGCGATTAAAGATAAATAACCACAAAGTAGGTATGTATGTTTTGCCAAACCTACCAAATACGTTCTAATTTTCCTCAGGAATCAAAGAATACGGGAAAAATGAATTACTTCCCAGTCTGTTGGAAATATAATGTGACTAAAGAACAGGAGTGATTATGTCTTTAAAAAAAATAATTCCTCATCTTATAATGATCAAAAGATGTTTGATTTATTGAAAGGAATACGAGAAGAACATTTCATATTTTTCAGTTATCAATCAATTGTACCAATTAATTATGTTAGTCAAATTTGTTAGTATCAATAGGTAAACTTTCTATTTTTTCAATATTTTTGTCAACTTTACAACTTTTTACAACGATTATCATAAAATTTGAAACACTAATTCCTTCATACCTACATGATATATCCCTATGAATATTTAACTCAATTTTCCTAGTGTGAAGAATATATTACAAATTCAATATTTGTCAATATGTGCCTCGCAAGATTTCTTACAGTTATTCTCATAAATCATGTCCAGCATGAAAATGTAATATATAAATTCAGCAACGTCTGGTTTTGCATTTTGTTTTTTCAGGTGAGGTATAGAGAGAAATTTTATACGTTCTCGAACATATTTTCCGCGACATATCCACGTGATTCACACTTCTTCAAGTTAAAATGGAATAAACCAGCCAAAAAAATCATGCAACCCATCTTCCGTAAAATATCAAGGAATTGCCAAATTAAACTCGATGAGAGGCTTACTATACTGCTACGCGATTATTTAAATATTAAAATTTTTTTACCTGAAGAACTTGATCAATTCTAGTTCATATGCGATTTCAGTCTTTTATTCATTTGTTACAACTATTATTTTTATTTTCTGGTATACTGATGAGCTAAGATAAATATATATATATATATATATATATATATATATATATATATATATATATATATATATATATATATATATATATATATATATATATATATATATATATATATAATATAATAATATATAATAAGTATGATTTATATCGAACAGTTTATATATAATAACTAATATTGAAGTTTCGCTTATCACTTGGTGAAACATGATTAAATGTTGATATTTAAAATAAAAACACTTGGCTTTAAGTTTCACAAATATATTGAATAAAATTAACAATTACATTAGTCAACTAGTTTCGGGTTATGGGCCCATTATCAAGACTGAACAGAAAAATACTTAACAAGCTCATTTATAATATTGATTGTAGTAGAGGGGAAATTTGGTATTCAACTTGTTCATTTACGATGGGGTAATTCCTCTTAATGGCACTACTAATTTCTAAAATTTCCAACAGGTCAAGACGTTTGCCCTTTTTACCTGGGTGGAGGCATGTCGTTTTCTCGAAGTCGATGAAATGGTTGAATTTTATACAATGCTCTGAGAAACCAGTGGTGTTTTTGTTAAACAAAATTGACTTTTTATGTTCTTCTACGCGAGTGTTGATGATTTTTCTGCCTGTTTGTCCGATATAAAAGGATGGGCATTCATTACAAAAGATTTTGTAAACACCACTGTTTTCTCCAATATTGTTCCTATCCTTGTTATTGACTAAGAGTGACTTTAAATTACGTTTATTTGTACATATGCTTTTAACACCGTTTTGTGATAATCTGTTGATGATTTTATTACTAATTCCTGGAATATAGTTTATTAAATGATATTTTTGTTCGCTTTTTTTTAATACCGTTTTGTGATAATCTGTTGATGATTTTATTACTAATTCCTGGAATATAGTTTATTAAATGATATTTTTGTTCGCTTTTTATTACTGGTGAGGGATAAATTGAATTTAGAATATTCTTATGTCGTTTTTTCTTTATCATTTGATCAATCAAGATGTCTTTATAGCCGTTATTTATTGCTAATAATTTTAAAATATTAACTTCTTTAGTGAAATTTTCTTCAGAAAGAGGAATGGCAAAAAGTCTATGTATGAATGAGTGAAATGCACTTAATTTAATTTTAATTGGTTGACTGCTATCATTGTGTATTAGCGTATCTGTAAAAGTAGGTTTTCTGTAGATATTAAATGTAAGAGCATGTTCTTTTCTAGTTATTTGGATATCTAAAAAGTTCACAAAAGAAATAGAAAATGAACAACATTCCCTTAACTTTTTAGATATCCAAATAACTAGAGAAGAACATGCTCTTACATTTAATATCTACAGAAAACCTACTTTTACAGATACGCTAATACACAATGATAGCAGTCAACCAATTAAAATTAAATTAAGTGCATTTCACTCATTCATACATAGACTTTTTGCCATTCCTCTTTCTGAAGAAAATTTCACTAAAGAAGTTAATATTTTGAAATTATTAGCAATAAATAACGGCTATAAAGACATCTTGATCATTTAATAAACTATATTCCAGGAATTAGTAATAAAATCATCAACAGATTATCACAAAACGGTATTAAAAGCATATGTACTAATAAAAGTAATTTAAAGTCACTCTTAGTCAATAACAAGGATAGGAACAATATTGGAGAAAACAGTGGTGTTTACAAAATCTTTTGTAATGAATGCCCATCCTTTTATATCGGACAAACAGGCAGAAAAATCAACACTCGCGTAGAAGAACATAAAAAGTCAATTTTGTTTAACAAAAACACCACTGGTTTCTCAGAGCATTGTATAAAATTTAACCATTTCATCGACTTCGAGAAAACGATATGCCTCCACCCAGGTAAAAAGGGCAAACGTCTTGACCTGTTGAAAATTTTAGAAATTAGTAGTGCCATTAAGAGGAATTACCCCATCGTAAATGAACAAGTTGAATACCAAATTTCCCCTCTACTACAATCAATATTATAAATGAGCTTGTTAAGTATTTTTCTGTTCAGTCTTGATAATGGGCCCATAACCCGAAACTAGTTGACTAATGTAATTGTTAATTTTTATTCAATATATTTGTGAAACTTAAAGCCAAGTGTTTTTATTTTAAATATCAATATTATATATAATACTTGAGACACTTATAGAATAACGGTAATAACTTGAACATAATTCTTCAGAATTGTGTATATATATATATATATATATATATATATATATATATATATATATATATATATATATATATATATATATATATATATATATATAAATATATATATAAACAATTCTGAAGAATTATGTTCAAGTTATTACCGTTATTCTATAAGTGTATATAGTCAAGTATTATATATAAACTGTTCGATATAAATCATACTTTCTACTCACGGGATAATCCACATTCTCCTTTTTTATGGATGCTACTGGCTTCGTTGATTTCACAAAACGAAAGTTTATCGAATTATTTGTATTATTCATTATCATCTATCATGATAATGCATTCGCACCATGTGGAATTTCAATTAATAGAAAACGTCGTTTCAATAGAAGACATGCCACTGAATCAGTGTAATTACTAGATCTCATAGAATGAGAAAAAGTTAAAATTTTTAAGTAGTCAGATAGATTATTCCTCTCAACAGTATCTGTTTAAAGACGTCTTAGGGCGTTTGCCCACAGGACGGTAACGGCACGATTTGCCGCGAGCGATAAATCGTACGCGATATCGCAACGACCAAAATTGACAAATTTGTCATACAATGAATGCAGCGGTCGCCCACTGGTTAAATAATGCCGCGACGGTTTTAAATATCGTCGCCGAAGGACGTTATCGCACAAACCCGCGATTTGGCGGTCAAGAAACGCGCGAATTCCGTGTAGCTTGAATTTTGAACGCCAAATTTGTGAATTTGAGTCGTTGCGATATCGCGTACGATTTATCGGGTGCGGCAAATCGTGCCGTTACCGTCCTGTGGGCAAACGCCCTTAGCGGGTTATCCCAAATTCCCTTAGATATTACCGAGTAAATTCGATATAAGATACTTCACATTGTTCTTCTGAACCAGGAAAGTCATTTAATAATTGAAAATCAACAACTAGCTGTCCAAGGGAACTGGTTAAAGGGATCCCAACAGAGATAATTTCATATTTTTGATCATAACGGTGACCAATTCACACACACCTTGTGGAGCAGAGATAGAGTGACCATCTGTGAGCAGCAGGCGTGCTGGATTCGAATCCTGGATAAGGTATAGATATTTGGGTATTTCTTAGTTTCAGTTGTTCCAATAATTAATTAGATGGGTAACATACAATGTTGACAAGCCTATTGATCGTTCGGAATCGGCGTAGGTATTAGTGTGATAAAAAAAAGGTGAATAATAGAAACATGACTAATGAATTCAAGTCAAGAACAATAGAATGTCATTTGGATTATAGTAGATCTCATAAGTGCTATACACTCGAGAAGGAGTGATACGCCTAATCATTTTCTGTTGCCTACTGACAAATACATTCAATTCGGATTTGAAGTTAATGTATTTTCAAGTTCTCAGTGAAAAATCTTTTTGTTGAAAACTGTGATTTTCAGATATTATTCCAAAATTTCGTCATCAGGGAATCTCAAATGACAACCATAAACCCATGCATTATTTAGCTAATGATAAATATTTTTTATTTTTCACTTGTATATTATTTTTTGATTTTACCTTAGATACGGTTGCTATAAATACACTCATTATGCCCTAGGGCGTTATGAGCGGGCATTATGGATTATAACGCACGTTCATTGTACGAGGAGAAATTAAGTAACTTCCATTGATTAAACTTCATAGTCCTTGTCGTATACGACTCTGGATTTCTCCGGCAATGAATTATTCGCTGCGTTGGCTGCATCTTCTCTGATATTCTTGGGTAAATTCATTTTTATTTCCATTATTTCTATAAGACTACACAAAGAGAGCAGCAATGACATTTACTAAATATGATGACAAAAATATTGACAAACGTCAAAATATCAACAAATGACATGCCTACTATGAGAAGGAAAATGGAAAGTATGGAAGCAATGAACCGATTTTAAAATCGATTTTTCATTATAATGAAATAATTTTTTCGTGAAAAATAAAATCTTGTATGCGCCACGTGCGTTACTAGATCCTAACGCCCATCGGGCGTTAGGATCTATATAACGCACTTGGTACATAAATAACTATTATGACTCAGTTGGTGTCGCTGGATCTATATAACGCACTTGGTACATAAATAACTATTATGACTCAGTTGGTGTCGCTATGGAATGTTACCTAGATAGCTCCTCGGATCACGTTTGAATATCCCGAAACTTCTAAATTTTTATGTCTTTGTATATAGTCAATTATGATGATTTTAAGTTAAATATTGCAGTACGTATCTAGGGAAAATCCCGAATGACAACCGTAAACAGATTCCTTCTTTAGCTAATGATGATAACAAATTAATTTTTTATTGCATAGTTGAAAATTATATTATGTATGCCAAAATTACGATTTTCAGTTAGCTATTCCAGAATATCATCCAAGTGTCGAGAAATCCCAATTGCCAGAGATGAACACATGTCTTCTTGAGCTTTTGATGAAAACAAACTAATTTTTTGATGACTGTTTAGCTAAAAATCTTATCATGCATGCTAAAAATCATGATTTTGAAACATAGAAGAATGCCATTTGGTCTGTCGAGAAATCCCGAGTAGGTATACAAGTACAAACATGCCCCCTATTGAGTTGAAACATTGAATTTTAGCTAATAATGATCGCCCAATAAATAACAAGAAATTAGTAATATCTTCGAAGAAAATATTAAATATTTAACGACAAAATGTGAACTGTTTTCACCTACACCAAATATAGAATATTTCTGTCTTCACATTTTATGAACACAGAGGTTATTGACGGTTGGGTATAGGATAAGTGGAAAGGCATATTCATGGGCTGTGTCATATCTGACAAATCGTGAGCAAACAATAGTGATTGATGATACAAAATCAAATGAGTTAGATATCTTATCAGGAGTACCACAGGGATTTATTTTGGGTCCTCTACTCTTTATCATGTTTATGAATGATCTATGTATTGCTGATGAAGCTAAACTGGTGATGTATGCAGATGACACAAATATACTGATTTCCAGGAAGACAGAGGGAGAACTGATGAATGCAGTGAATCAGGCATCTGACTCTTTTAGCGATTGGTGTTCTAAAAATGGACTAGTTATAAATGCAGTCAAAACATTTGCTATTCGATTTTTACCAAAAAATGTACCTGATGACCATAGTCTACTATTTAAGGTACTTGGTAGATCTATTGAACAGGTAAAAAGGATCAACTTTCTGGGAGTAATGGTGGATCATAAGCTTACATGGGGGTTTCTTGTTGATGGGGTGTGTTCGAAGTTGAGCTTAACATGTTTTATGATGAGAGCTCTTAGAGATTCGGTTAATATACATGTTTTACGGCTGATGTACTTTGGGTTGGTCCAGTCGGTGTTGTTGTATGGTTTGAAGTTCTGGGGTGCAGTTGGGTGCTCTTGCGCTGCTTTCTGCGCACGGAAGAAGGTGATAAGATGTATGACATTCTCTCACCAAGTGGAGCACTGCAGGCCTAAGTTTGTGAGCCTCCGAATCTTGACACTACCCTGTCTCTACATCTTTAATTTGCTCTGCTATATCAAGGGCAATGAGAACTCATAAATAAAGAACAGGGATCTGTACAACCATCACACAAGAGATAATCATAGGATGCACTTACCTTTTTCAAGGTTGAAGGTTGCGCAAAACTCACATGTATACCAAGATATTAAATTATTTAATAAAATAAGCAACCTTATCGATGTTAATGTGAGAATGTCAATTTTCAAACATCGGGTGAAGGAGTTTTTGCTGAAGCATGCATTCTACTCTGTGTAGGAATTCATGAATGTTCAATTATGATGTGACTTTCCTTATAATTTATGAGATATTTATGTGTGTTTATTATTTTGTATTTTCTGGAGAAATAAATTATTATTATTATTGTTATTATTATTACTAACATAAACGGTACCTCCACCAGTTAAAATTCGAATTGCTTGCATCGTAAATATTCTGGAATGCCATCCGACCGTGACAAAATTTATTCATAGCATGAATGAATATTTTTTGTAGTTACTGTGTGAAAAAAGCTATACTGCGGTTTGTAAAGAATTCAGCGCCATCACTGAACAATTACTGATACCATCCACCTGAAAGGATCAGAAATAGAAGTAATCCTCTCGGTCCACCTAGATGCATAAATTCCGATGAAACCTCTGCTACACTGGTCTATGGTTCTGGCAGATCAGATTTACATAGTTTCAAGGAACTCTGGCCGTACAAACCAAAGAAAACTCACCAAAAAACTGGCTGCGATGAACCGCAATATATTAAGTATGCTTGTTAGAAGAAGTCCTTACCCCATAATTGAACATAGAATATCATTTGATATTGAATAAACTCTCAAGTGAGTTGGTTATATGTGTTCCAACATCGACAATTTTCCATTTTTTTCACACCACAATATAATGCCTAAGGCAAAAAAGTATTTTGAAACTTCGAACTATGCGTATTGGGATCTGACATGGAGGCGGAGCTTAGGTGATAACGTCAAAACATGGCGTCTCAAAACCAACTTTCAATACGAGTTATATGAGAGATTCGAAAGTTTATAGAGTTTTTCCTATAACAATTTTATATTCGAGTGAAAGTGTGAAGCTATATGAAGGTGAAAATTTACTTCAGCGAAAATACAGAGAAGGTGATAGGCTGGAAACATCCAAATTCATAATAAAATGTGCGAAAAATGAAGAGAATTCGAGGCCTGGTATCGTCAAATTTACTGCTTTTTGTTTATCTATTTTGATTTCATTCAATTTGATTTGTAAAATACCTAGTCTAAATCAACTGTATTTGTTTAAGTGATATGAAGCGATTAATTCGAGCTTTTTTATGTAGGAAGTTTATAATCGGCTAGATATGATGGGCAATTATCAATAAAAATATTTCGAAACTTTTTATTGATGATTCTTTATGCAACTGTGAACATTTTTTTATTATTCGACATTTAATTATTTCTGAAAGAACTTTGGACAAAATATATTTGAAATTTCACGAAAAACATTTATTTTGTAGTATACATGGATTCAATGAGAAATCATAATGTTTAATATAATCAAATGTGGTTTTCATAATAAAACACCATCAATCATAATGTAACTCTGGATTGTATTAATAATGAATATACAAAGAAAAACTTTTTCATTCCGTGTGTATTCTTATTATAACTAACTTCAATCTAATAACCATTATATACATAAATTTGTTACTCCATCATTTCACTTAATCTTCCATAAATTTGTCATCTTCTAAGATCGGAGAAGACATATTTATCGTACCATATAACACTGCAAGAAACATCTAATAATACCAATAAATGTTCAGGCAACACAGATCCAACAATTTTAAATGTTTTGGCTGCAGCATCTGGAATTTTCATTAATAATGGGAACTAATCTGAGTTTCAATCAATTCTCTTGTAAAATGCAAAGAACACACCGTCATTCTCGGAGTTGTGTGATTCTTTTTCAGATTGATTTTCCATACCTTCAATAAATCAAACTTTTCCTTTTCTCCAAAATGATATTCTGTCAATAAAAAATATTTGTTTGGCTTCGGAAACCGATAAAATCTTATACTTGCATTTGTATATGCTTAAGAAATACAATTTTCCACGCCACAACACTCTCTACATTTGCTGATTCTACGTTTTGCAAAATTAACACTTTCCATTATTCACCTTTTGCGGCCTTATTTGTAAGAAATCAAAAACTTGACATGTAATTGCATATGTTGACGTTGGTAATAAAAACTTCATCCATCTGGCCGCCAGATGACATGTCAGATCCCAATTAATACATCAGTTATTTTTGATCAAAGGAATATTCAATTCGAAAATAAGAAATTAAAGTTTCCCAACTCAGTACAACTTTATTATAAATGACAGAATAAATTTGGATTATATCAGTATGGTCATTTTCTCGGAATTCAATCAAGAGTTCATAGATACCCATGAAGATATGGCTCCAGTTATAACACCGCTTGACATAATTGCACACCCTTTGATGCCTTTTGAATATCCCGATAGTGTGACCCACACTTCGCGCCATTTCTCTCACTCTCTCGAAAATTTTATATATTGGAGAATAAAATTATCAATTTGCAACGGTCCGTTTGACCAAAATTGCGCCACTTTAGTTCTACAGCAGGGTTATAGGGTAACATATCTAGGGCCAACCTGCCGGTAAACCCATCAATTTCCATCCATCTAGTGACTATGCTTGAGCTATCGATATCACAAACTCTATGCTAAATTGTCTTCATCTTAGTTTCGTAAAAAACAGGAAATCGTAGGACACAGAAAAACTGACCATTTGTAAAGTTCTCCTGTCACAGGAAAGGGTCAGATCACCAAGTATACATTGAGAACGGCTTACCTAGACCTGTCCAACGGCATGTATTAAGACAGTTCCTCCACACGGGATGAATTAGAGATTTTTGCAGGTTTTCCAAAAATATACTACTTCTCGCTGAGGCTAGAACCTCAACATGGTAAATCACTCAAATCAAGATCAACAGCTTCTTCACATTATTGATGTGGAATGCTAACAGGAATTGACAATATATGCACTCTCATAAATATTTTTTTGAGGACGGGATCCATATAAGTGTTTGGTTCGACTATATGTGTCAATGTATGAGTGGAAGTTCTAGCAATCATTTGAATTGAATATAGTAATAGCATATAATCTACGAATGTTTTCATTCCAAAAAAAATAGCAACTCATTAAGTTTACTTACACACCAAAGGCGATGTTTTGAGGATTTGCTCAATATTTTCATTAAAATGCAATGGTTTGAATTGAGAGTTCTGGAAACACTATGCTAATAGAAAACGTTTCAAAATTTTCAATTAGGTGGCTACAAATATAATTTAATTTATTTACTCAATCCACTAGCTCAGATATTCAGATATTAATTCATTACTCGAGATTACAACTTCTATAGCTTTCAAATAGATACTGCAAAACGTAAACAACTAAATGTGAAGGCTTTAACTATAGTGTGAAAGATGTAGATATTCAACCAATGTTCACTCATCAAAATAAGAACTAAACTGTCAATAACCTATAATAAATATTTATATATATATATATATATATATATATATATATATATATATATATATATATATATATATATATAGGTACCTATATGAATTTGTTACCTGTTTACGTTATATGGGAACAATAAAAGTTTAGCTCTGACAGGTTAATTTAATTAATTATTACAAACGAATAAATGTATAAAATTGTACATTTCGGTGGTACATCCACCTTCTCCAGCACTCGATATATAAATCACAAACAACCTGTCAAACGTATTATCATCAGTAATGCCGATATATCAGACGATAGGGTACACAATCTTAAATGTAACATACATACATATAAAATCAATTAATACAATAATCTTGTCAAGTACATCGACAATAAAATTAAACTTAATCAACTAACATTAACATATTGAAAACAAATCGTCTGTCATATAGTATGTCATGTCATGTGTCTTGTCATTTATTTTCTTCTTTATGTTCGTGTATCTGGTCTTGTCAAGAGTGGAAGGTATGTCTGACTTAGTTGTTTAATGTCTTGTCTGTCATTTATTCATATACAATTAAACTTAGAAAACACGGTAAATGACAGACAAGACATTAAACAACTAAGTCAGACATACCTTCCACTCTTGACAAGACCAGATACACGAACATATAGAAGAAAATAAACGACAAGACACATGACATGACATACTATATGACAGACTGTTTGTTTTTAATATGTTAATGTTAGTTGATTAAGTTCATTTTTATTGTGGATGTACTTGACAAGATTATTGTATTAATTGATTTTATATGTATGTATGTTACATTTAAGGTTGTGTACCCTATCGTCTGATATATCGGCATTACTGATGATAATACGTTTTACAGGTTGTTTGTGATTTATATATCGAGTGCTGAAGAAGGTGGATGTACCACCGAAACGTACAATTTTATACATTTATTCGATTGTAATAATTAATTAAATTAACCTGTCAGAGCTAAACTTTTATTGTTTCTATATATATATATATATATATATATATATATATATATATATATATATATATATATATATATATATATATATATATATATATATATATATATATATTTATGTATATATATATATATAAATATATATATATATATATATATATATATATATATATATATATATATATATATTTCATTGTAACTATATGAGAATGATAAAAATATACACGAATTAACCTTCTTTTTATAATAATTCTTATAATATTTTATGCAACTGATGAATTTGGTATTTATCTAGTTGTTGGAGGCTGATAGTCCAGTCAATGACGGTAAAAAAAAGTGTAAACTGTGTATTTATCCCATACAGCACCGATTTGTATGAAAATTTGGATTTAGGTTTTTCTTACCATTTATTTCATAGTCTACCCTGTGCCGGGGGTTGCTTTTTCTCTGGGGGTGTATGCCACCCCTTCTTGGGATTGAAAAATTTTTCATTGAAAATAAGTACGGAAATCAATGAATTGACTAATTCTAAGCAACTTTTGTTCTATGAAGTTTTTTCTGAAAGTTTTCAGAATCTTTTTCGCGATAACTGGAAAAATATGCATTTAATCGAAAAACCTGTAGAGAGCAAAATTATAGCTTATAAAAAAACAAAGAAAATTGTGTATTTATAATGTATTCTGACCCAATACAAATGGAATTATTGCTTGTTGAAAGTTGATTGGTATTTACCACTATGTGTATTCATCAATATACTAATATACATATTCCAATTTCCACAAAAATGTGCTTTTAGTTTTATCCCCATAACTCGCTAAGTTTTTGAGCAATCAAGTCTTTCAAAAAAGCATTTTGTAGGTTTTTTAAGAGCTTTGAGCCCATCTACATAAAACTTTTTTTCAGATTTTATTTTTAAAAAGGTTCATGCTAAAAGGGCTCAAAAAAGGTACTTTGCGCGAACACATGCAAGCTTTAAATGGCCATTTTTTACTCAATTTTCATCCTATAAAATAAAATGAAACGCAAAAATTTTTGAATAAGAAAAACCTACAATTTCGTACTCCACAAAATTTTGCGTAGCATTAACAGTTTTTGAGTTATTTCGAAGAAAAGGCGATTTTTCGCTAAATTACGAAAAACTTTTTCTCTCTTCAAACTCAATTTTTTTCAAAAAGAAGTACTTTATACTGGTAAAACACTCAGAACGTATTATAAAAACATAAATGAAGTGAATTGTAAAGTGGCAATAATTTTTTTCTAATGGGGTGGAAGAGAGGGTGCAATTTTCACTATTTTTTTCGAACGAATAAATAGGAATCGATATTCTTCTCTTCATAACTCGCTTAGTTTTGATGTTAGGAACTTTCATAATGAAATAAAAGTAAAGGTTTTTTAAAGGACTTTGAAAAAAGTTTCATGAGTTTTCCCCGAAAATGCATTGGTTTTTGGTTATTGTGCGTAGAAACTTTCCATTTTGGCGATTGAAAATACCAATCAACTTTCAAAAAGCAATAATTCCGTTTTTATTGGGCCTGCATACATCATAAATACAAGATTTTCTTTGTTTTTTTATAGGCTATAAATTTGCTTTCCACATTGTTTTCGATTAAATGCATATTTTTCCAGTTATTCGCGAGATAGAATCTGCAAATGTGTTTTTTTGCCTAAAATCCGACAATTTCACTCGCGAATAAGTGGAAAAGAATTGAATTTCAGAAAAAACTTCATGCAACAAAAGTTGCTTAGAATTAGTGAATGTATCGATTTCCGTGCTTATTTTCAATGAAAAATGTGATAAATACACGGGAAAATGGTCATTGACTGGACTATGAGTAGATGATGCAGATGTAAGCTAGAGCAACAAAATTAAAAGGATAATTTTTTTCGAGTCAAGAGAGAAAGAATATGAACTTCATTGCATATTCATAATCATTATTGCTATACCTAAATAGGGAAATCACCTATAGATTTCAGATGTTCAAGGACAGAGAAAAACTAGAAACAATAGAAATAGATGTATGATTAAAAACTGATTATTTTGTACATCTAACTATCCTCAAATACTTATTATCAATTTTGATCTATAACTCACGTAAAATAGAGGTCACAAAATAATTCCATATAATTCGTCCCTGGAACCAATGCATTTTTTAAGCAGATATAATTTACGGGTGATATGTGGGAGGCAATAATGTTTGCACTGTGATAAAGACGGTCTCGAATCAACAAAACGATCTTTACACCAAACTGATTTCAAGATTTATTTCGTTAAACACAGGCGATGTTTGCACACAGAATTACAAAAATTTTAAGTTGGCTGGATGAAAGTGACTAACGATTCTTGTAAATCAATTATGTCAATAGTCTCAAGAGTTTCTAAATCCGTTTTATACCTATTTGGCCAAGAGTTTGATGTTTTTTTATGTATATAATATATATATATATATATATGTATATATACAATATCTAGATTTATCTAATGATATTATTAATAACAGTACTTCCTACATTGAGCTCAAGAATGATCCAACAGCACAAATACAAAGTAAATATAATAATTTGATAAAAATTCTGAATGATAAGAATCAAATAGATGGCATTGTTAAAAAAAAGCTTACTAGCTATAATGGTATTTCTCCAAAATTTTACTCCTTACCAAAAATTCACAAACCAATTTTGTCAATGAGACCCATAATAGCTTGCATAGGTTCTCCTACAGAACAAATTGCTTCATTTTTAACGATTATTTTATCTAATGCATATGATTCAGATAACATTTACTCTATCAAAGATTCCTTTGAATTTTCAGAAAAATTTAATAAAATCAAATTACCAGATAATTACGTTTTGGCCAGTTTGGATGTTGTCTCTCTTTTCAGTAATGTTTATCTTGATATTTGCCTTAGGGCAATAGATAAAAATTGGGACCGTATCAGTAGACATTGCACCATTGAAAAACATTACTTTTCCAACCTGATAAAATTTCTCTTTGAAAATAACTATTTTTCATTCAATGGAAAATATTTCAGACAAACTTTTGGAACTCCAATGGGATCTTCAATCTCACCTATTCTTGCAGCTTATGTTATGGATGAATTGCTAGACACAGTGATTCCATTACTCTCTTTTAATTTATTTTTCATCAAAAAATATGTGGATGATATAATATTAGCTTTACCTAATAATGGTATAACAGAAATTTTAGATACTTTCAATAGTTACGACCCATTCATTCAATTCACAATCGAAACAGAAGACTCAGATCTTTCAGTACCTTTTCTTGATACAAAACTTATACGATCGGTAGATAACATATTATTAATCGATATGTATAGAACAGCATGCAGTTCAGGAAGGTATTTGAATTTCTTTTCTTATCACAAATTTTCGATTAAAGTGAATTTGTTAAAACAAATGAAGAACAGAGTACTCAAAATTTCTGATATATCTTTTCATAACAAAAATTTGAATAAACTTCAAGAACTTTTCATACAAAATTCCTACCCACCATCTTTAGTCAAGAAAATTTTATTTAGCACATCCTTATCAGAAAATGAAATTATAGGACAAAATAACATTTCTCATAATGAACTTGTTACAGATATGAGTCAAGTTTCAATTTTTCATGCCTCGTTACCTTATATAAAAGAAATAACACCTAAACTGACCAGAATTTTTCAATCTTTTGAAAACATCAAAATTGCAAATAGAACAGTTATTTCAATGAGACAAATATATTCGAAAGTAAAAGACAAAATTCCTATTTTATCACTCACAAATGTTGTTTATAATATCCCTTGTCTTGATTGTGATAAGAATTATATTGGCCAAACAAAAAGATTATTAAAAGACAGAATCACTTCTCATAAGAGTGATAGTAGATTACACCCTGAGAGATGTGCTTTAGCCAAACATGTCAATGATTGTGACCACCAGATGAACTACCTTTCAACAACTGTTCTGGCAAGAGAATCACATCTTTCAAAAAGATCTTTTTTAGAAATGGCCTTTATTTATCAAGACAATAAATCCATAAATAAAAAAACAGATATAAGCCATTTGAGTGAAATTTATTCTTTTTTACTTTCACTTGATATAAAATAACACAAAATCGAATTAATTTAACGTAACGAAATAATGTCAAACTTCAATTTGAAAATTTAAAAAAAAAAAAAAATGAGTGACTCCGATTTGTCATTTCGTTCAGTAATTTAATTATAACTTCAAAATTGTATCAACTTTTATAATTTTTTAACAAATAGCATCATTTTCAATGTTTCTTATATCGTATTATCAACATCTATGTAATCATTCTCATGATAGATTCTCCCTGACGATGGAATAAACGATTCCGAAAGCTTGGAAAAACTTCAAAGAGTTCCTTTTACATTGCTGCAGTCCCCTACAAATAGTTATCCCCTATATATATATATATATATATATATATATATATATATATATATATATATATATATATATATATATATATCTATATCTATCTATATATATATATATATATATATATATATATATATATATATATATATATATATATATATATATATATATATATATATATATATATATATATATATATATATATATATATATATATACAGTATGGTGCAAATGAAAGGAATAAATTCGTTATTTCGTAAACCGGCGACTTTAAGAAAAAATCCTGAAACCCCTCGATTTTTATTTTAAAACGGGCTATTCGTAAGGATACCTTTCTATTTTTGACGTAATCTATGCGAGCGTGATGACGTCATCGCTAAAATTTTTAAATGGAAATGTGGGTGTTGTAATACTTTTTTGAAAGGTCTTCTGAACACCTATTCAGCCATCAATATGTACAGTAATTGATTTTTGTATTTGTTTAAAAAATTAATAAAATTTCAGTTTTTACCTTTTTTAAAAATCTAGTTACCTTATCAACATCAACATTGACACTTTGACATAATTAACTTTCTGTCAAGTGATTGATAGTATTATTGTATTAGACGAATTCAAAAAGTCTTTGTATCTATCAACATGAAGCTGACTGAAACGCGAAGAATTGAAAAATTCTAATAATGATTGGTTTTGGAGATAAAGCACGTACGCAGAAAGAAGTATGTACGTTATTTAATAATAAATACTCCAACCGAGAACCAATTTCACAATCCACTATAAGCAAAATTGAGAAGAAATTCAGAGAAACGGGTCATGCCAAAGACCTCCCTAAAGGTAGTAGAAAACCAATATCAGAAAACAAACAACTAGATGTTCTGTTAGCCTTTCAAGATAATCCCATATCAATGGCAAATAGCATTAGATAATGACATGGACCATTCAACAATTCATAGAAAGCTAAAGAAGGAAAAGTTGCATCCCTACAAAGTAAGTTCAGTACAAGAGCTTATGAAAGATGATTTTGATAATCGAATTGAGTTTTGTGAAATTATGATGGAACAAAATAACAGAGATCCGATGTTTTTAAAAAAGGTTCTTTTCTCGGATGAAGCTACATTTCTACTGAACGGTCATGTCAATCGTCAAACTTATCGGTACTGGGCTACGGAAAATCCACACTGGATGCAAGAGTACCGTACTCAATACCCAGAGAAAGTTAATGTTTGGGCGGGAATAATAGATAATAGGATTATTGGACCATACTTTTTCGAAGAAACCTTAACAGGTCCTCGATATTTTGAATTTCTTCAAAACTTCTTGCTACCCGAATTGAACCGGCTGTTTCCAAACAGAAATGATTTATGGCTGCAGCAAGATGGTGCGCCTCCACACTATGCTGTCTTGGTGCGCAACTATTTGAACAACGTCTTTCCAAATCGGTGGATAGGTCGAAGAGGAACAATAGAATGGCCGCCTAGGTCACCTGATTTGACTCCTCTTGATTTATTTTTATGGGGATACTTGAGAAGCAAAGTGTACCAAAATAAACCACAAAATATCAATGAACTCAAAGAAAGGATACGTATTGAGGTTGCACAAATAACTCCGGAAGTTATAGAGAAGGTTCGAGAAGAGTTCGCGGCACGTCTTTCTCATTGTATGTTAGCTGAAGGTGAACAATTTGAGCTCTTAATTTAGGTTTTGTTGTATTTAATGAGTAATACATATTAAATATTTATTGTAATAATAAAATTTTATTAATTTTTTAAATAAATACAAAAATCAATTACTGTACATATTGATATGGCTGAATAGGTATTCAAAAGACCTTTCAAATAATGTATTACAACGCCCACATTTCCATTTAAAAATTTTAGCGATGACGTCATCACGCTCGCATTGATGACGTCAAAAATAGAAAGGTATCCTTACGAATAGCCCGTTTTAAAATAAAAACCGACGAGTTTCAGGATTTTTCCTTGAAGTCGCCGGTTTACGAAATAACGAATTTATTCCTTTCATTCGCACCATACTGTATATATATATATATATATATATATATATATATATATATATATATATATATATATATATATATATATATATATATATATATATATATATATATATATATATATATATATATATATATATATATATATATAATTATATATATATATACTTAACAGTTTTCGATTTTCACTATATTTTGTTGAACATAACAATTATTGTTTCGCCAAACACAGTGGCTCCTTCAGATGTATAGTACATATACAGTGAAAATGATTTGACAATGCCAGATGAAGTAGCACTTTGAGAAAAAAAAAGCCATAAGTGGTCAGCCAGACTTCCAAAAACATCCACTAGAACTGCTAATAGAAATATTACACATTTTGGATGGAAAAAAGGCTGAGTATTCCAAATTTGAGACGAAATCTCCGAAAAGATATAAGTGACCGAGTAAATTCAGACGAATGACGACTAAATTTCGTAAGATCTGTAACATGCAATATGTGGACAGCACCGTGGATTGTATTGCAAAAAATGCACATCAAACTGAATAAGTATTTTTTTCTATTGTTTGTATCCGTCATCGAATATATATTTGTAAATTTTATTTTTTATTCAGGTCTTTTATTGGCGTCGTAAATTTCACGATGCATTAGTAACCTTATTTTAAAATCATATCAAGTATCTAGTATTTTAGGGCTAATACAAATTCCTTTCAAAATGGCCAAGATTTGGTCAAGAATCTTTAGAAAATAAAGCAAAAAATTTTCTAAATATTATTCCGAAAAGAATAGTAAATAATCACTCAAACTGAATAATTAGTGAATATTTTAATAGGTTTTCTATTAATTTTAAATGTTTATTGTTAATTTGAAAGTTCTCAATTGAATTTTCTATTTCAAACTAAATTGTGTAGTTGTGTATTAATCTGCCTAAAATACATTCGATACAATTTTGTATAAAGAAATTATCCATATTCACGAAAATTCTGCTCCTTACTGAAGCTAGATCTTTACATCATGGACGACTAGTGTAGGATTCAATAATTTTTTTATATTCAACTTACAATTACTTTAATAAAGTGATAGAAAAACGAACAGTAGAATGAACCTTTATAGCACATATTATGTTATCAATGTTATTTTTATAAAATACGAAACCTAGAATATGTTAATTGATTACAAATGAGACTTACTTTCCATTATGTTCTTTCTACAATAAATCATTTTTTATTTCGATTACGTTTTATTTCATTTTGATTTTATAACTCTCAAGTTGGAAGAAGATTTTCCATGAAAATGTGCGTAGAGTCACAAAACTCTCTGGGGCTTATTATCTTAATAACTAAAAGATAGTTATTTGTTCGCTTAGAGTACCTAAGTTTAAAAAACCGGCCAAGTGCAAGTGGGACTCGCGCACCCAGGGTTCCGTACCATTGACTATGCCCCCCTGAAATATTTATTTTATTTTAATTTTATAATTTATTATTAAGTAAATATACAATTAAGTATTTTGTGAATATTTCAAGTTATCTTTTATTGATATCGAGCAAAAATATTCAAAAAAATGGCATTTTTTGTATGGGAGCCTCCCTTAAATATTCATTTTATTTTATTTTTATTATCTATTATTGAAGTAAAAATATAACTGAGCATATTGTAAATATTTCAAGTGCATACCTGTTGCCATTATTGATATCGAGCAAAAAAGGGCAAAAAAAATGGCGTTTGTTGTATGGGAGCCCCCCTCAAATATTCATTTCATTTTGTTTTTATAGCGGCAACAGAAATACATAAGGAATAAAGTATAAACTTTAAAATAAAAACACTTGGCTTATGTTTCACAATATAAAAAATATTTAGATACTGTATTTAGCAGTAACGAAAAGTCGACATGTTTCGAGTTATGAACTCAATATCAAGACTGACTATAGAAGAGTATTACATCCTAATTTATAAAACAGACAAAAGCAAAGGTGATACCTGAAAATCATTTTGTTCGTTTACAAGGGGTGGTAATTGACTATTATGGGCAGAACTTATTTCGAGAATTTCAAGAAGGTCAAGGCGTTTTCCTTTGTTACCTGAATGTAACAATTTGGTTTTGTTGAAATCCAGGAAGTGATTGAATTTTATACAATGTTCAGAGAAGCCAGTGGTAATTTTGTTTTGTAAAATTGACTTTTTATGTTCTTCAACACGAATATTTATATTCCTTCCTGTCTGTCCAATATAGAAAGCAGGACATTCGTCGCAAAATATTTTGTAAACACCACTGTTTTCTCCGATGTTAGATTTTTCTTTATTATTGACCAAGAATGACTTCAAGTTTTGTTTATTTGTACAAATAAACGAACAAATTGATTTTCCGGTATCACCTTTGCTTTTGTCTGTTTTATAAATTAGGATGTAATACTCTCCTGTAGTCAGTCTTGATAATGAGTTCATAACTCGAAACATGTCGACTTTTCGTTGCTGCTAAATACAGTATCTAAATATTTTTTATATTGTGAAACATAAGCCAAGTGTTTTTATTTTAAAGTTTATACTTTATTCTTTATGATGTTTCACCAAGTGATGTGCGAGAATTCAATCTCAGTTATTAAGAAATACATAATTTGTGAAAATTTCAACTGTCTAGCTATCGCGGGTCTTGAGATACAGCCTAGTGACAGACAGACGGACGGACAGACAGACAGCGAAGTCTTAGTAATCCCCCTAGGGTCCCGTTTTTACCCTTTGGGTACGGAACCCTAAAAAATGCGTGAATAGCAGAGATCCGTCACTATGGTCGTATTTGAATATATTTTGAAAACTTCAAATAGAAAGGCCCTAACATCAACTGAATTAACTTGAAAATTTTCAGCCTCCCATCTGAATTTGGAGTCGCTGAAGAGATACGGAATTCTGGAAAATACGCAAAAACACTTGAAATTTTAAAATAACAATTGCAACCATGAAAGAAATCGATTGAAATCACAGTGTGAACTTTCCAAACAACAACTCAATATACGTACTAAATTTGAACCCTCCAATTCAATCACCAAAAGTTTACATCAAAAACCACGAAAAATTATAAAATTTTTATATTAAAATGGAAAATACGATGCACTTTCCCAATACTAACTCAAACTACGTGTTATGCATTGATGTTGACATGTTTGACTATAACCGTCAAACTACGTGACAAATTTCAACCTTCTATGTCAATCTGGAATAGCTGTGGAAGTGTGCACATCCACTAACACCACGAAAAAACAAGAAATCTCTACATAAAATGGAGGCCACTTGAGAAAAAGTTTAAACCGCCATAAGGCACTTCGTTGCTCAATATACGTACAAAATTTCTAACTCCATTTGGAAGGGGTTTGAGTGTTGAAAAACCCTTCATTTACGCTCCGTGAAACCTCAAAAAATCCGTAGAAGGTCGTATTTTGTATATTATATTGTTCATAATTAATTCCCACATTATTGTCACCAGTTTTTGCTCCTGCACATCCTCACCATTTCCTTGCTCGAAGTTTTGAATATGCCAAAATGTTGACTGAATTTAACCAAATTTTAATAATGAATAATTTATATGAATTTCAGCTTATTTGATCGAATGGGACGTCAATAAGTAACGGAATATATATATATATATATATATATATATATATATATATATATATATATATATATATATATATATATATAATTATTTATTTGAATTGTTGTTCCTGTAAACTATTTTTAACTTTTTGATAATTATTAGCAATAACAGGCTTGGTGAATCTCAATTATTAACAAGTTGACGTTTCGCCACGACATTCGTGGCTTTTTCAAAACTTTTGAAATATTGAAATTTCTTTGACATTTATTGATTTGATAAAATTTGAATAGTTAAAAAAGAATACTATGTTTCATCAAATTTTTTTTGGCTGTGTCCGTTCTCTGTTATTTATTACGTGCTATTCAGTCCAATATTAACATTCAAATCTGTTATCATTAGATTGTAAGGGAAACCACAATTTGAACATATTTCGAACATTACGTGGGTAAAGGTTTCTGTAGTTTCCCTTACCATCTAATAATAACAGATTTGAATGTTAATATTGGACTGAATAGCACGTAATAAATAACAGAGAACGGCCACAGCCAAAAAAATTTTGATGAAACATAGTAGTCTTTTTTAACTATTCAAATTTCTTCAAATCGATGAACGTCAAAGAAATTTCAATATTTCAAAAGTTTTGAAAAAGCCACGAATGTCGTGGCGAAACGTCAACTTTTTAATAAAATCGAGTTTTTTTGTTTTTTTGAGATTCACCAAGCCCGTTATTGCTAATAATTATCAAAAAAGTATATATATATATATATATATATATATATATATATATATATATATATATATATATATATATATATATATATATATATATACAATTTTTTAGACAGGCTATAACTCTAAAACGGCTGAAGATAACTTCATGAAATTTGGTATGCAGCAATTGGACGGATTTTACGATATTGCGAATCCCTCATGACGTCAGCGAAATCATCACCGTAGCTATGACGTCATGTCATTATAAAATATTAAATGTAAAGGTGGTCGTGTGACTGCTCATATTAAAGGTCTTTTTATTCTGAATTCAACCATGTAATACACTCAGTATGTTAAAATCTATTAGTTGTGTATTTTCGATCAAAAGGAGTTTAACAAAATAAATAAAAAAGTTTAATAAACAAATTTAATCACATGAAAATCAAGTTTGAGGCTTGTGTTGAAATTAATTGTAGAATAATGGTTTTATTGCCTTGATTTCCATGTGATTAAATTTGTTTATCAAACTTTTTTATTTATTTTGTTAAACTCCTTTTGATCGAAAATACACAACTAATAATTTTTAACATACTAAGTGTATTACATGGTTGAATTTAGAATAAAAAGACCTTTAATATGAGCAGTCACACGACCACCTTTACATTTGATATTTTATAATGACATGACGTCATAGCTACGGTGATGATTTCGCTGACGTCATGAGGGATTCGCAATATTGTAAAATCCGTCCAATTGCTGCATACCAAATTTCATGAAGTTATCTTCAGCCGTTTTAGAGTTATAGCCTGTCTAAAAAATTCTGGGACACCCTATATATATATATATATATATATATATATATATATATATATATGATCTGAGAAAGATTCCGGGGTTCAATCCGATTTTTTTCGAATGAATCCCGGAATCTTTCTCAGATTCATTCCACCATCCGAGAAAACATACGATATAACATATATATATATATATATATATATATATATATATATATATATATATATATATATATATATATATATATATTTATGTATGAACATCAGAAACTTTCGAAATTTGTGTTCCAAGAGATCTAAACGGATTTAAAAACCAATCCCGCACTTCACTGTCGAATTTGACCAAGTATAACTAATGAGCAGTTAATTCATTAATTTTATGATTAATCAGAAATCTCATAAACAACCATAATTTTGAAGATTTTATGAATGTCATTATTAATACAGAATTCGGTTACTAATAATGAGGTTTGTTAGTAATGAATTAATATTAGGTATCATAAATATGAGTTGACTTTAGAAAACCAGAGTTAAATATTGATGCTATCGATAATAATTGATTAAAGTACATTCTAAAGGTCAACAGTTAGATATGAGATAGATACATTTATGAATTTTTCTCCTACATTATATAAATACTTGTTTATGTGCCAATATTTTTGTCCGCGTTCAATTAACAATATTCAAATAATATTCCTGTTTGTGAAACTATTAGTCGTATTTTCCCCGAAAATAATAGGGTTTGTCACTGTATCGAAAGTCAACAGAGAGGTGTGGGAGTTGATATGGTATATACATATATATATATATATATATATATATATATATATATATATATATATATATATATATATATATATATATATATATTTATATATAGATAATTATTTTATCTAATATATAAAATTCTCGTGTCACGATGTTAGAAGTTAAACTCCTCCGAAATGGCTCGACCGATTCTAATGAAATTTTGTGCGCATATCGGGTAGGTCTGAGAATCGGCCAACATCTATTTTTCATACCCCTAAATGTTAAAAGTACCCCTTAATTTTTTTTTTCAGGCAAAATTTTCTGCTCTATTTTTTTTATGATGCAGCATTCAAAAATACATACAACTCTAAATTTTCACCCCACTACGATCAACCCCTATTTTTTATTTGTTAAACTCCTCCGAAATGACTCGACTGATTCTCATGAAATTTTGTGTGCATATTAGTTAGATCTGAGAATCGGACAAAATCTATTTTTCATCCCCCTAAATTTTGAGGATGGTCTAACCCTTAATTTTTATTCTTCAGACAAAATTTTATGTTCTATTTTTTTATGATACAGCAATACATACATCCCTAAATTTTCACCTCTCTACGATCAACCCCTTTTTTTATTTGTTAATTATAAACTTCTTTTTGGCAAGATTTTCATTTTTAATTTGTCATGACTTAGAATAAAAAATTAATATTACTCTAAATTTTTTACCCTTCTGCGATCAACCCCTACTTTTCCATCGCGATTTTCATTTTTTTTAAAATTTTATTCATAGAACGGCAATAGGGTTGCAAGATGGCAATCGAAAATAACAATAGTCGGTCTGAGAATACGTCATAATATATTTTTCATACCCCTAAGTGATTAGGGTTTTCACCCCGAACATTTTTATAAATTTTTTGAACCAAATTTTTTATTTTCATTTTTTTATGATGTTGCATTAAAAATTACATACAACTCTAAATTTTCACCCTTTTATCAACAACCCATATTTTTTAATAGCCATTTCAATAATTCAAACAACGTTTGCCGGGTCAGATAGATTGATAGATAGATATAATAATAGATAGTTGGATAGATAGATAGAGATATATGGGCAGATAGATGAAAAGATAGAAAGACAGATAGATAAAAATAATTTATATGGCAGAGCGTCGTTTGCCGGGTCAGCTAGTATATATATATATATATATATATATATATATATACATATATATATAAATATATATATTTATATATATATATATATATATAAAAATATAAATATATATATATAATATATATATATATATATATATATATATATATATATATATATATATATATATATATATATATATATATATATATATATATATATATATATATATATATATATATATATATATATATATATATATATATATATATATAATATATATATATATGAGTATGTTATACTCTTATATTTTCTTCCGATGGCAAAAGATGTGAAAATTAACATATTCGAAATTTAGCATTCTCGTTTTTTTAAAGGTATTACGGTGCTGAAAACACCCCCCAAAATAATAAATATGGATATAGTTAGTAGCATACTAAAATACAAAGAATTCATCTCAGCTGTACAATGGTATATTCAATAACAGCTTTTTGATTTTACTCCAAAGTCTGGACCCTAATAGTCCATTTGATGTATTTTAGTCGTATTTTTCCTGAGAATACTAGACTACTCCAGTATATCGAAAGTCAACAGTTAGGTGCGGGACTAATTTCTTGATCCATTTTAGACATTGTAAACCACGATTTTCAAAATTTTTTGTTGTCGGGATTTTTCGAGGCAGAACGAAACTATCAAACTTTGAGTAATTTCCCCATTTTTCAAGTAGATATTTCTTGTTTTTTGTGGTTTTTAAAAATTTTCTCACCTCCACAGCTTCGGCAGATTGGGGTTGTGTTTTAGCTTTAAGGAAATATGTAGTGCCATCTGCGACATTACACACACACACACACACACACACATATATATATATATATATATATATATATATATATATATATATATATATATATATATATATATATATATATATACATATATATATATATATATATATATATATATATATTTATATATATATATTTTTATTTATATATATATATATATATATATATATATATATATATATATATATATATATATATATATATATATATGTATATATATAATGGTTATGATATAAGTATGTTTTGTTTCCGGTAGAATTACAATACAATGTATGGTATAATTCTACCGGAAACAAATTACAGATGGACCTTCTACACATCCGTACAGAGTCCATAAAGAACTAAACTTCGAATTGATGAGGTCGATTCCTTCAAGTTACTTTCAATTGATAAAAATAGCACAATTCCTAAATGAGATCATAACCTGTTTCATCGAAGGATAGTTTCATGGGATGATGTCTGAGTATGAGAACCTTGTAATTCTGTTTATACAGGTATCTTCTACGAAGGATAATATAAAGAGGAAGTGGTAAATAATGAGTAGATGATCCCATAAAAAGACATCAACAAATTTAGAATGTTGTACCTAGTGGTTGAGAATAATTTTGAATATGTTATAAGATTCACTACCTACTTGATTTAATTATATTGATTATATATTATATATATATATATATATATATATATATATATATATATATATATATCACAATACTTCAAATTCGACTGGGATGTCGAAAAATATGTTAATATCGTCTCCAAGTGGATAATAACAAAATATGAAAATTTTGATTGTTCAGAGAAGCATTTTTACATTTGGAAAATCTGAAAAATTCTAATATGTCAGAGATGTGTATTTCGTCATTACTGATGCTTGAATTCAGTTTAAGGAAGTTTTTTCGTTCATTAGGTACACTATAACTGTTCCAAAGTAATGCGCATGGCCGACGATTGACGAATTTCACCACATTCAATAGCACAGCTGATATTTCATATATCTTGAATAATACACAAAAATAAGCCATAGTAATTCAAGGATTTTTTTGTAGGAATTCAGTATTCGAAACTAACACTTTATAAGGACAGTAGCCAGCACTAAATCTTTCACTAGGCGGCAGTAGTGCAAATTAGTTTATTTAAGTAAAATATGAAAAAATATTCTTGTCAACACATTATACTTGGAAGCGGTCTATCTAAGGTTCAGATTACCTCGAAAATCGTTTTGCTTTTATCTCGAGCATTATTCAACTTCCATAATTCGATAATACCGAATATGTAGTATAGCAGATTTAATTGGAAAGCTGTTTGTTATTTCGTCTTTAAATAAAAATATTTATTTCACATTGTATTAAGAAGGTATGCATAACGAACGGTTGTTAGATGTACCCCCATTGATAGCAAAACCAGTATCATACGGATACCATTCACTCTAAAAAACAAAAATGCTCGTTTTAGGCAAAAAATACACCAAAATAACCCCCTTTCGACTCTTCATCTCTTCCAATATATACCAAAGTATCATTGGCTTCTAAAATTCAGCTTATTTTCACTGTACTCTCATCATGAAAATGATAAAAAAATATCAGAAAAATACAACTTACGTCACTCCCTGTGGAT
>JARQZK010005064.1:0-7500 GCA_030704885.1 Cynegetis impunctata
CTCAGGTCTACTGTCCCTTAGAGCTGTGATCAAACTTCTTAAGGTATACGCGCACTTATCGGAAGCGTTGCGAAGAAAATATTGGACTCATCGCCCGAGAAGTTTACATTAGTTTCAATGGCAGCCCGCGCACTACGGCGTCGCGAACCGAAGAGTCGCGTCAGTCGACGCGCGAATTCTCTTCGGACCAACTAGGAGTCGTTTCTCTTGACGCTTCGCCTCAATGCGCGGTGCCAGGCGTCGAGAAGATTCAAATGTTTCTTGATTCTTGTCTTATTTTTCAGTTTGTAGTTCAAAAACCTTTCCCTCTGACATACAGAAATATTTGAAAATTCTTCATCTTGTATAAGATCATTAAAGAAATGATGAAATTAACCGTAAGTGTCTATATTTTGGTTTATATTAGGACCCAGCATTTCTTCTTGTTTTTTCTTCTTCTTCCATAGTGACAACAATTAAACTTAATACAAAAAGATCCTCTTCTGACGAACTGCTCATCGTACATCACAAGACGACGTACTGCGTTGTTTCAAATGCTGAAATAAATGAAATTCTCGCCGAGCAGTTCGAGAAGTGACGCGACGCTTCGGCCAAGTGCGCGGACATCAGCTAAATGACGCTTCGTCTCGCGACGCTTCCGTTCAGTGCGCGTAAACCTTTAGCCAACGCAATCAAAAGACACAGCCGTTTATGCCGCAAATTTTCGACACTCGCAAGGGAATCAAAACCTACAGTGTCCTTCCCGTGGACTCAGAATCTTGAAATTTGGTACGAAGCAACGTTTTAGCCACAGGGACGAAATAAATCGTGTTTACACGATAGAGGACGTAATTATTGAGCAATAGGGTGGAAAGTTGGTAGGTAGATAGTTTTGTATGTCGTCTTAGATGGGATTGGTTTTGTTACGAATCGGTGAAGGAATTGAGCCACAGGAGAGAAAATACATCTTGTTTACAAGATAAAGGCCGCAACTTTGGTGAAATAGCGTTGAAAATTGATAGGTAGTTAGTTTTTCATGTCGTCTTGGAGGGAATCTTGTTTACACGATAAATGATGCAAGTTGAAGCAATAGAGTTTTAAGTTGATAATCTAAATAGGTGGACAACTAGTTTGAATTCGGGGAAAAAATCTTAATTGAATACATAGATTTTTTAAGGGGATACATTATTAAAACAAATTTTGACTGAGAAATGTTTATTTCGTATAAGCTGAGGTTAATCACTAAGGTCGTATAATGCATCGCGTCGAGATTCTACCGTATTGAAAAATCGAAAAAATGAATGAAATTATGAAGAAAAAAGATTAAACTAACGAAGGAACTTACCTCAAAATCAACTCAATCCACGTACCAAATTTCAAATCTCTATTGTAAAAAAAACAATTCACGAAGTGCATCACGTACTGATGGCGAAACAGATCGCAATTCGAAAGGAATAGTCACTACGAAATGCGGCGAAACAGATTAGTGCAGGCGCTGAGAAACATTCCGTTTGCAAAAACCGATGACCTCATTCTGATTGATGATTTGAGTAAAGAAAGACTTAATAAATGATATTGTGGAGGTTGCCGGACGGAATTATGGTCCAGTTTTTTTTTCGGCCCTATAAAAGGAGTTTTCGATTCCATCGCTGTAGCTGTGGAAAAAAAAGTGGTGTAGAATGCAAAGAACAATTGACCGTTTTTTTTCGACTGGAATATCCCTGTAAGACCCTCACATATCTGGAAGTGAAGGTTGCCTGACAAGCCAGCTGTCAGTTTTATTGTAAACGCCCTCCACAGCGACTCATACCTGTTCTTGAATTTTGGAGCGGGCTGGGCTGTTCTCAACCGTTTATGACGCTTCAGTTATAGCTAAACGTCATTTTCGTGCGCACTGATTATCATCACAAGTACATTTTCCAATTTTTATAATAGTAGTACTCAGAATTATGTGATTGATTTGGTTTTTAAAGTGAAGAAATGTCGCTACAATTAATAAATTTGAAAAGAAGAAAATCCATCGCAAAATCATCTTTATTTTGTGATTTACCGGGTAAACTGGTAAACGAACAGAAAAGTCATTCGAAACGATTCAAAATGCAGCACATCAACGCAAAGACGAAATTGCAGCCAAGATTGAGAAGTTGTTTGCTCCGACTGCTGATGAACAACACTTCTCGTGGCATAAAAGTTGCATAGCCAGCTATATCAGCGAAGAAAAAATTCGTCGTCGTGAAATATCACTGCATAGAGCGCTGGAAAAAAGTGCATCAGGCGTGGCTGGCCACTCAACTGAAAGGACCCGCAAGTCAAAAAGAAGAAGCAGCGAATCGTCGAGTAACTCATGCTGTTCCATTTGTGACCATACGACGAAAAACAAAATTACAAAACTTTATCCTTCAACTGAAATTTCAGCAACTACGCTAATTTTCAATCCTTCACGTCGACACACGAGTGTTCACAAAATTTTGTATCTACGAAACACTGGAAGATTTGTTAGGCAAAAACTTCCAATATCACAAATCGTGTTACAGGAATTACGTTTCATTAACAAAATCTTACATTGCTTGAAGGCTGCAGCCCAAACATATTCGTGAAAAAATTCCTTAGAACCAATACATGAGCAACTGAACATTCTCCAATTTGATTATGAAAGACGAGATGAAAAGCTGTACCCGGTGCAAATGGCAAAACCGCCTTTGCCAAATTCTTTAATCAGGCCTTGCAATTTAATTGTATCTACCTTTGCAAATGCATCGGCAATAATTGTCAAAACTTACCTGTATATTGGAAAATGTTATTTTTCAGTACTTATCAATAGGTAAACCACTTTTTTTTAAGGTTAAATTTGTATTGTATTATGATCATGCCGTTTTTTATTCAAAACCTTACTCAAACAACCCTTTAATAGACAAGAACAAACAAAGAAAAAACAATGTTTTTTTCCACAGCTACAGCGATGGAATCGAAACCTCCTATTATAAGGCCGAAAAACAAAACTGGAAAGTTCAGAGGCTCATGTATTGGTTCTAAGGAATTTTTTCACGAATATGTTTGGGCTGCAGCCTTCTTCGACGATTTCAGTTGAAAGATAAAGTTTTGTAATTTTGGTTTTCGTCGTATGACCACAATTGGAACAGCATGAGTTACTCGACGATTCGCTGCTTCTTCTTTTTGACTTGCGGGTCCTTTCAGTTGAGTGGCCAGTCACGCCTGATGCACTTTTTTCCAGCGCTCTATGCAGTGATATTTCACGACGACGAATTTTTTCTCCGCTGATATAGCTGTAGCTGGCCATGCAACTTTTATGCCACGAGAAGTGTTGTTCATCAGCAGTCGGATCAAACAACTTCTCAAACTTGTCCGCAATTTGGTCTTTGCATTGATGTGCTGCATTTTGAATCGTTTCAAATGACATTTTTTCTGTTCGTTTACCAGTTTACCCGGTAAATCACAAAGTAAAGATGATTTTGCGTTGGATTTTTTTCTTTTCAAATTTATTAATTGTAGCGACATTTCTTCACTTTAAAAACCAAATAAATCACATAATTCTGAGTACTACTATTATAAAAATTGGAAAATGTACATGTGATGATAATCAGTGCGCACGAGAATGACGTTTAGCTATAACTGAAGCGTCATTAACGGTTTAGAACAGCGCAGCCCGCTCCAAAATTCAAGAACAGGTATGAGTCGCTGTGGAGTGCTTTTACAATAAACTGACAGCTGGCTTGTCAGGCAACCTTCACTTCCAAATAGGTGAGGGTCTTACAGAGATATTCCATTCGAGAAATAACGGTCAATTGTTTTTTGCATTCTACACAACATTTTTTTCCACAGCTACAGCGATGGAATTGAAAACTCCTATTATAGGGCCGAAAAAAAAACTGGACCATAATTCCGTCCGGCAACCTCCACAATATCATTTATTAAGTCTTTCTTTACTCAAATCATCAATCAGAATGAGGTCATCGGTTTTTGCAAACGGTCCCCGGTCTAGATCGCAATTCGAAAGGAATAGTCACTACGAAATGCAGCGCGGTTGAGAAAAAGGGCTGAAACCCAAAAAGGATCGTATTTCAACATAAACTCAATGTACGTATCAAACTTCAACCCTCTAACTCAATCTGCAGAAGCTATGAAGTTTTACAATTTTTCAGAAACCACGAAAAAACATGAAATGTCTTCGTGAAAATGGCGGCGGTTGGAAAAATTTGACCAAATTTTGATAGTTTCGTTCTGCCTCGGAAACCACTTCAGATACCAAATATGTAAAATTATTTAGGCTATAGTAATGGAACATACGCCAAATGTTTCTTGAGAGAAAACAATACACCCTGCCCCTGCAATCTTATTAAAAATTTCATTTTTATTGAAACTATAGTTTTCTTTTTCCTGGACGATGAGTATTTTGTGTTATGGAGCAACCTCTCCTGTTTCCGACAGATGTTCGCTATTTCCAAATTTATGAATCCCCACCAACTAATTGTGCTGCAGATATTTACTTGGCGTAAGCGCACGAAATATTCAACTTAGGAAAACTGAATATGAATATGAAACACGAAACAAGATGAGTCAATACCTCACGTCTAGAGCAGAAAAAACGCATAGGCCAGAGATTCCTCACCTGTCTAGCCCCGCGTATATATTCCGCAGTTGAGACAGACCTGCGAAATATTTTAATTTAATAATAAATCCCTAATGACTTACACCATCCTCAAATGATCCTGAACTCTATTGTTATGTTTACCATGTTATGTTACTGTGTGTCCCAAGAATTTGTAAATTAATTTGAATACCGGCTACTGTATTATATATACTTATTTTTTGCAAAATGAATAGATCAAAATATAATATTTAACAAAATTTGTCTTTCACTTTTGATACTAAAAAGGCACGAGTGCTCTGACAAATTATCGATAATTTTTGTAATATTGTTATGACTATTCTGAATAATCTTTTTTATTTCAGTGACGTTACATGCAATCAAACACGATGGAGCACAACTGGTTACGTTTGTTGAAGGAAAGACTATCGAAATTTCATGCGAAGCGGTGGCAGAGCCAAAAGACGAAAAATTTGACGTACAATGGTAAGTTTTTCATTTGTTTCACATTGATGAAGTTGTCTGCAGACCATCAATATGTAATGCTACTATTAACTAATTTCGTTAAAAGTCAAATTGGTAAGCTTTTCGAATGTATTTAATAGAGGACTATCGCAATTTAGTTTCTTTAGCTAAAGAGCTATAATCTATTAGTGAATTAGGTAATTTTGTTGCCGAAATAATCTGATTTAACAGCCCATATTCAGGTAAAGCATATTCATGTTATGGAAAAAGTACTTAAATTTTTCTCAATTTGATGCGTTACAATTAATTTTCGATGAATTTTAACTAATATATCATTCATAAATAATATTTGAGGACTCGTTTTGTGGATATTTTCAATAATTGAATCCCTTGTTTTAAGTATTTTTCTATGAACTTCAATCTAAAATGACTTTTTGGAACTTTTAGCGAAAACATCAGATTTGAAAGTCTATTTTAGTTAGGTCATTTGTAGCATTAGATTAGTTAAAAATATTTTGTAATGTCCTTGATTGGACGTCAAGGAAAATGTAATAATCTGCCATTTCTATGTATATTAATTGGTTTTATTTTCTCCATATATTTGATTTATTTACTGTTGTACTTAATTATAGGAGAAAGTCTGGAGTGATATTAGACGAGGATGACACTTTAAAAGGTCGATACAAAGTGTCGCAAGAGGGCAATATTTACAAATTGGAGATAAAAAAAGCTCTCGTCACTGACATAGGCAACTATTCTTGTGGCGTGGACGACTCCATAAATGATATAGAAGTTGAAATTCCAGTATTCAGTGAGTTCTCGTTTCATTATAGTGACGTTAGAAATAATCATATAACTCAATTTTTTCGATGCAGCTCAAACCATGCTAATTTGTCTCAGTAGTACCTTTTCTAGAAAAATATTTGATTTTCAATGAATACCAAATGATAAAATGTATCAGTTGAATAGTATATAATGTCAGAGTTACTTATTCTGTCATAATCAACACTTACATGATGCGATATAATATTGAGTTTGTTTGCCAGATATTTGATGAAAATAATTAATAATAATAATAATGAGTACAATTGACCCAAATAATATTCATTAATGTGACAAACATTAGTTTCGATATAGGGTTATTTTACTCCGATAGAATGAATTACTAAAACTATATGTATAATCAAATGTTATAGTACTTAAAAGGAATTGGGAAATCTCATCTGAAACTTGTACACATTCAGGGTAAACTAAAGGGTGTTTCAATAAGAGCTCAAGATTTGAATTGCGCGCCATGTTTGACAGTCGTAATGTCACATGATTATGACGTGACAGATCGAAAGTTGAAGGATGGGAGTTAGTAAACATGAAGCATTACACAGAAGAACAACGCGTCCTGATTGTCAAAAATTATTATCAAAATGGTGAAACGTTAATTGCCACTATTCGTAAAGTGCGTCCAATGTTCGGTCAAAATAATGTGCCTAATTCATCTACTGTGAAAAGAATAATCAAAATATTCGAAACTATTGGTTCGGTTAGTGATGTGAAACACAAGATACGAGCTCGTAGAGGTCGTTCAGAACAAAACATCACAGCAATTCGCGAGAGTGTGACAGAAAGGCCAGAGACGTCAATTCGCCATCGGGTACGAGAATTGGACATTTCAACAGGCACTCTTCAGCGAATTCTCACTAAAGATTTACAGCTGCATGCCTACAAGATCCAACTGACTCAACAACTTCCGCCAGTAGACCATGAACATCGAAGAGAATTCACCAATTGGATCCTTGAACAACCTGCTGATTTTGCAAACAAAATCATTTTCAGTGATGAGGCCCATTTTCACCTCAATGGATTCGTAAATAGGCAAAATTGTCGCATTTGGGGCTTAGAAGATCCACAAATGATTCATCAGAAAGCAATGCATCCACAACGGGTGACTGTATGGTGTGCATTATGGTCTGGAGGAATAATGGAGCCGATTATCTTCGAAAACGAAGAAGGTAATGCAGTAACGGTGAATGGCGAACGTTATCGTGCTATGTTTCTTGTGCCTCATTTGAAAGCTATTGATCTTGACGACATGTGGTTTCAGCAGGACGGTGCCACATATCATACCGCCCGTGAAACATTAACGATCTTGCACGAGTTTGCTCCCTGTCGTGTCGTTTCCCGATTTGATGACCAGAATTGGCCTCCATGCTCTTGCGATTTAACGCCTTTAGGCTTCTGGCTGTGGAGTTATCTGAAGTCACAGGTTTATGTCAATAAGCCTGCTACCATAGAAGCATTGATAGCTGAAATTAGACGCTGTATCAATGAACAACCACCGCATGTATTCAATAACGTTATTGAAAATTTCGTCAAAAGGGTACGCATATGCCAGCAAAACCGTGGCGGCAATTCACAAAATATTTTGTTTCATACATAATTCCCAAATGTATATT